>JAJOZX010005423.1:102500-338396 GCA_023014485.1 Bathynomus jamesi
GGCAGAAGACAACAATATGAAGTTCAACGAAGAAAAATTCCAACTTCTAAGATATGGTAATAACAAAGAGCTGCAGAAAAAAGGGTACAAAACTCCGCAAGCCAAACAGATAACACCAAATCCACAAGTCAGGGATGTTGGAGTAATAATGTCGTCGGATGCAGAATTCAGAGAGTACTATAAAATCAAAATCACAACGGCTAGAAAAATAATGGGAATCATCTGGAGGAGCTTCCGCAGCAGAAAAGCAAACATCATGCTCAAATTATGGAAGAGTCTAGTCCTACCAATAATTCACTATTGCTCAGTACTCACAAGCCCACACAAAAAAAGAGACATTGCGAACATTGAAGCTATACAAAGGACTTTTACGTCTAAGATAGGGGAAACGGAAGGTGAAGACTACAATCTCTGGAACTCTACTCTCTTGAAAGAAGGCGTGAGCGGTACACAATAATAACGTCTGGAAAATACTTGAGGGCTCTGTCCCTAACCTTAGAAATAAAATAGAAACAAACTGGAATGAGAGAAGAGGCAGATTTTGTACGGTCCCAACTGCGGTAGGACAAGGGACCATGAAAACGAGGATGGAAAGTACCCTCAGAATACGGGGCCCAAAGCTTTTCAATGTCCTTCCAAAAGAAGTGAGGAATCTCGAGCACACCGACCTGAATAACTTCAAGAACCAGCTGGACAGATTCTTGTGCAAAGTCCCTGACCAGCCATGCGTAGCTGGCTTCGATGGCAGGAGCAGATCAGACAGCAATTCCCTCCTTCACCAAGTCCCGCAAATGAGGCAGGATGCTGCAGAGGGGTCGACCGCAGGTCGATCCTGAACCGTCGTTCAAACTCAACAAAAGTCAGTCAAGTCAATACACACAAACACACACACACATATATAATATATATATATATATATTATATATATATATATATATATAAAACACATACACACATATATATATATATATATATATGCAATCGCTAAGCCCCTATACTGGATATGGAGACGATCACTAGACACGGGATAAATACCAGGCATCCTGAAGAACACATTTTTTAAGCACCTGAATGAACACATTTTTTAAGCACCAGGAATCACATCTGTCTACGTGGTATGGATGGAATAGTAGAACCGGAAATTATGATAAGTCTCAGAGAGACTTTATTGTGGTGGATAAAAAGTCATTGGTGAAAGATGTAAGAGTAGTACCATCTGTCTTTTGAATCGGATCATAGACTTGTTAAAGCCAAAATTTTGCTTCCAGTACCACAAAATATAAAAAAGCCTAGGAGAAGAGTGTGCACGGAGAATATACCAGAAAAACTGGAGGAGATGTTCACATCTTCTGAAGGCTGCACACGCCACAGATCTTATAGACAATGCAGGTCCTGCATATGAGCTTTAATTATCTCGATGAAATAGTGAGCAATCATTCCCTGACGAGATGTATTTCTGAATCCACGTTAAACTGTAGGTCTAAGGTCGGGTGAAAAGCTTTCCAATTCGGCGAGAAAGAGTTAATTACACTAGGGAACAACATTTTTGTTTCTTGAAAACTATTTGGTGTTTCTTATAGAACTTTTGATGCTGATTCCAAATATGGTTTCAGAATGTTTCTATCACCCATAGTTTTCGAGAAAATAATATTTCCATTTACTCAGAGTTTTCCCAAAATATTAGTTAAAATTAAGTGTACTAATTTAATTTTACTTTCTTTTTTTCCAGTTTAACTATATTTAATAGTATTTTTGCATTAAAAAAATATAGCTATTTAAACAAACAGATTTTTAATAAAAAGAAAGAAATTTTTTTCAAGTTTTGCTCAAATTTTAAAATTTTTCATAGTAGAAAAAATTGGTTTTTCATTCCAAAAAGTTTTCCGTGATTTCAATAATTTTCCGCCAGCATGAATCGAAACTGTATTAATCCCAGAGATACATTTTGCTACGTATGTGGAGAACTGACCATAATGGCACAGAGGAAGACGATGACCCCACTCGTGAAGAAGGCTTACGAACTTTATTTTGGATGTAAGGTAGGCGACCAAGACAAATCCTGGGCACCTCATATCTCATGCATTTCCTGTGCCGTCACTCTTAGGGGTTGGATTAAAGGTACCCGCAAATCTATGCCATTTGCCATACCAATGATTTGGAGAGAGCCCAAGGATCACCTAACAGATTGCTATTTTTGTATGACTAACGTTTCAGGATTCTCTGCCAAAAATAAACATAAAATTCAATACCCAAATCTTGCATCTGCCATGAGACCAGTACTACATGACGATGATAACCCAATTCCAACTCCCCAAAGTCATGGACACTGGATGAAGAGTCTAAAGTTGAACCAATGGAAATTGATGACACTAAAGATACAGACTTTCAGCAACCTGAATCAAATAAACAACGTATGATAACGCAGGTTATGCTGAATGATCTCGTGAGAGATTTGGACCTTCCGAAAAAGAAAGCGGAATTATTGGGCTCCAGGCTACGTGAATGGAATTTGCTGGCAAAAGATACACGCATATCGGCGTTCCGCACTCGCCAAAAAGATCTGATGCGGTATTTCTCCTCGTCAGGTGGTTTATGCTACTGTAATAATGTAAATGGACTGCTGTTAGCTCTCGGTCATGAGCGCAAATCTGAAGATTGGCGTTTATTTATTGACTCTTCGAAGCTAAGCCTCAAGGTTGTACTACTTCACAATGGAAATAAATACCCTTCCATTCCTGTAGGGCACGCTGTCCACATGAAGGAATCTTACGAAAATATGAAACTCATCCTTCAGCAGATTAATTATGACCAGTTTCGCCGAGTGCACCTATAGAATTCGTGATACCCAGCTCAGGCCCTTACTTTTTTGATCCAAGCTGTGTTCATGCTTTGCGGTCATACTACCCACGAATCAAATGATCCTGTTATTTTAAATCTGTACCACCCTATATATATATATATATATATATATATATATATATATATATATATATATACAGTATATCCATTCCTTTATTTATTTTAAAAGAATGAACAAAACTCTCTCTCTCTCTTTCTATATATATATATATATATATATATATATATTATATATCCTCATGCACCTTGTTTCTTTCGCTGATTACACTGGTCAACAACAATTTTGTCACAAGGGTTTTGATGGGTGTTTAAGTGTACTTTTTCATGCTGAATCTAAATATGAAATCAGATTTTTTCTATCAGGCTTAGTTTACTTGTGACGCTATGTTCATTTTTCATCATTTAGCCTGATCACCAGATAAAAAAATAATAACATATTATATATAATTAAGTATATAACAATATTATAATGTAAAACATTATAAAAATAATAAATATAATAATATATTATATTAATTAATATAACTATAATAAAATATATTAATATTAATATATATGTTGTATTAATTTTTCTGTAAAATTAGTACAATTTATTCCTTTGGGGAGAAAGTTCTGATAATGCTGGCAGGATAAATTTGGTCGGAGCAGCAGACTGTGCAGGTTGAAACATGTTTGTACCTGTTCAGACATGAGCCTAGTTTCTGTGTGTAGAGCAGCTCCAAGTCAGTCTGCTTGTAAATGTCACAGTGTTAACAGCTAGTGTCTGTTGCTTCTTGTTAATTTTACACCAGTGTTGTATTCATATAGATGTTTTGTAATGCCGCGGAACTGTCTGAATCATCCTAATTCCTTTTGTTATGTATGTGGTGATCTAACTTTAAAATCCCAGAAACGTAACTTTACACCATTAGTAAAAAAATGCTATGAACTTTATTTCGGATGTAAAGTAGGCGATCAGGACAAGAGTTGGGCCCCTCACATTTGTTGTGTGACATGTGTAAGACTACTTACAGGATGGCTAAACGGTTCACGTCACATGCCATTTGCTATTCCAATGATTTGGAGGGAACCCAAAGATCACAAACAGACTGCTATTTCTGCCTGGTAAATACAAAGGGGATCACTTCAAAAACAAAGAGCCTTATGAAATACCCTAATCTACCGTCTGCAATGAGACCAGTTCCCCACAGTGCTCAACTTCCAGTACCAAATCCTCCTGAACATGTAAGTTTAAGTGATGAGGAATCAAACGTAGCTGTAGCATATCACGAGGAAAAAGATGAAGACATTTCTGATCCAACATTCCAGGCTACCTGTTCCTCCAATGAACCACATTTACTGTCACAAGGAGATCTAAATGACCTAGTTCGTGATTTGAAATTATCTAAGAAGCAGGCTGAACTTTTAGGTTCAAGATTAAAGGGTTGGAATCTACTGCAACGTGACACTAAAGTTTGTTTTTTCCGCAGCCGCCATGATGAATTCAAAGAATGGTTCATGAAGATGGACTTGTGTTTTGTAAAGATGTTAATTCAGTCATGGGGGCTCTTGGTCATGAACATAACGTGGATGAGTGGCGATTGTTCATTGACTCCTCAAAAGTCAGCTTGAAAGCAGTCTTTCTTCACAACGGAAATAAATTTCCTTCTGTACCTATTGCACATGCTGCAAACATGAAAGAGTCATACGACAACATGAAGTTGCTTTTAGAAAAGTTTCAGTATCAGAAATATAAGTGGAATATCTGTGGAGATCTGAAGGTCATTGCACTTTTGCTAGGGTTGCAGCTAGGTTACACCAAGTACTGTTGTTTTTTATGTGAGTGGGACAGTAGGGACAAGCAAAACCACTACGTTAAGAAGGATTGGCCAAAACGCACCTCACTTGTTCCAGGCAAGAAAAATGTTGTGAATAGTTCACTTGTTGACCCTGAGAAAGTGTACCTTCCTCCTTTGCATATCAAGCTTGGACTTATGAAAAACTTTGTTAAAACTATGAAAAACTTTGTTAAAGCGATGGATAAAGCGCAAACAGGATTCACATACTTGAGAAATAAGTTTCCCCGGATCAGTGATGCCAAGATTAAAGAAGGCATTTTTGTAGGCCCTCAGATCAAAGAATTGTTAAGAGATGAGAGATTTGAAGGAGAGTTGAATGAAGTTGAGAAAGCTGCGTGGCAGAGTTTCAAAAGTGTCTGCACAAATTTTTTGGGAAATCACAAGGCCGAAAACTATCCTGAAATAGTAGGAGATCTTCTTAAGTCTTACCAAGCAATAGGGTGCAATATGTCATTAAAGGTTCATTTCTTGGACTCTCACTTGGACTTTTTTCCAGAAAACCTGGGTGCGGTAAGCGACGAACATGGTGAGCGTTTTCATCAGGATATTTCTGCCATGGAAAACCGTTACCAAGGCAAATGGAGCCCCAGTATGCTGACTGACTATTGCTGAACTCTTAAGAGAGACATGCCTGAGGCAAAGCACCGCAGAAAATCAAAACAAGCTACTTTTTAAACCACAGGTATGTCTTTTCGATCATATTTTAATAAGTATGTAAATATATGGGTTTTTAAAAATTAAATTGCATGTCACACAAAAACCAGACCTGATAGAGAAATTTTCCAAACTTATTTGGATTCAGCACAGAAAATACTATAAGAATAAGGTATTTTTATTCTTGGGACACGAAAAAAATTTTTTTTTGTTTCCCAGTGTTATTATTTAATATAATTGTGTGTGTATCTAAGAATCGGAGTGAAGAGAGATTTTACTCGAGTAGAATGGAAGAAAGGTCAAATTGCGGTCAAAAAAGGCCTCTGGGCAAACAGGTGTGATTCGAGTCGGGAAACGATTCCTCGTGTGCGTGCGTGTGTGTGTGTGTGTGTGTTGTGTGTGTGTGTGTGTGTGTATAGATTTGAGAATACGACCGTGTGTTTTGGTTTATTTTCACCAATCTTCGCAAGGTTTCATTTCCTTTCGTTTCTCCCACTGTTATTCAATTGTGGTATTTATAATAAAAAAAGGAATTAAGTAATAAAGTTAATGTTTCAATTCACTTTAAGGTGAAATTCAATTTATATATATATATAAGGAATGACAAAATTAAATAGACACGGTTATTATGATTCTTTCTATATATATACATATTATATATATACAAACACAGATGGGGTGAGGAGATTGGGGGGAATGGACGACCGTGTGTTTTGGTTTATTTCAACTTTCTTCGTAATGTTTCTTTTCCTTTCGTTTTTCCCACTGTTATTCAATTGTGGTATTTATAATAAAATAGGAACTAAGTGATTTATTGTGTAAAGAGCGTGTGTTTAAATTATTTATTTAATAAACAGATGAATCTTCTTAATTCCAACAATTAAAAGAAATTCTGTATTGATTAACTACCATCATATAAATATATTGTGGTATTTTGATTAATATATGGTTTTAAATATTGCTATCTGGCAACTCAGCCTTTTATTAAATACATGGCGCTATCTGGCAACTCGGCCGGATTAGAGGTCTATAAAAGAGTGAGAAGCTGGCGACGGAGTCATTCAAGCTCGGCTCCCAGCCGAGCAAGGACCTCTGGTCCTTTCTCTTTCTGGCCCTTTTGGAAAACCCCTTAGAGGCCTCTTAGGTTAGGTAAACGAAAATAGCTTGGGGGAGAACTCCGCCTCCAAGTTGCATGCCCTTGCAATCGAAGGCCGATACTCTCTCTCTCTCTCTCTCTCTCTACCCCTTCAGGTGTACCGCTCCCCCCTTGGCTCCTTCTAAGCCAACTGGCTGATTCAGCCAACTGGCTGATTAGGAGCCTATAAGACAACGCCTACTCGGCTGAAGTCTTAATATGCACTTGGCTCCTGCCAGGTGAACACCTCTCCTCCTTTCTCTCCTCCTTTCTCTTGGGGGATAACGCCGCCTCCAAGTTTCATGACCCCTTGTTGCACCTGCAGCATCCCCCACCCCCCTTTGCAACATGTTGCATAACACCCCACTCCATCTGCAACACCCCACCCCTTTTGCAACAACCCCACCCCTTGCAACATTGCAACATTACGTAATAAATTGCAACATTACTGCACTCTAACCTTTTGCGGCTATACTACTAACCGACATGAACAGAAGTTACAAGTGGACGGAAGACAACAATATGAAGTTTAACACTGAGAAATTTCAGCTCTTATGGTACAGAAAAAGAGAAGACCTAAAATTCCAGGAATATTATACCCCAAATGGACAGGAAATTCAGAGAATTTCTAGAGCAAAAGATTTAGGGGTTGTAATGACAGATGATGAAATTTGAAACACAAAATAAGATAGCAGTAAACAGGGCAAAGAGATTAACGGGGCAGATATTGAGAACCTTTAAACGAAGGGAAAGGAATGTAATGATTCCTCTACTGAAAACCCTGATCATACCCAAATTGCAATACTGCTTGGTCCTAACATCCCCATATTTTTAAAAAAGAACACATTAGACAGCTAGAAGTGATCCAGAGAAGCTTCACAGCCAAGATCAATGGGTGCAAAGAACTAAATTACTGGGAAAGGTTACGCGAACTAGACCTATATTCACTGGAAAGGAGAAGACACACACACACCATTATTTACACTTGGAAAATAATGGAGAAATTAGTCCCTAATCTTACTCTGAACCCAATAACTCCCCAAACAACGGTAGAAAGTAGAAACGGTAGACTGTGTCGTATTGCCAAATTAAAGGTGAGACAGAGAACATCCTTAACCCTGAAAGAAAATAGTTTTGTTCTGAAAGGACAAAAACTGTTTAATCAGCTGCCCAAACACCTACGAAACACGAAGGGAGTTGCATTGGACATCTTCAAAAGAAGATTAGACGCCGGGTTCAGAACAATCCCCGATGAGCCGGGCGTACCTGGCTATGTGAGTGGAGAGCACAAGAAACCAACTCACTACTTCACCAGGCCAACTCGAGAGGAGGGGCGACAAGCTTGACCTTCGCGAAATGAGGAATCATCGCGCGGAACCTTTGTAAGGTTGTAAGGTAAGGTGTGTGTGTGTGTGTATATATATATATATATATATATATATACACACACACACACACACACACACACACACACACACATATATATATAAGTAGTGTGGGTGCAAAATAGGAGAGTGCAATGCAATAGGAAATGTTGATCAATGTTAAAAAGGAAATGTTGCAAGTTGGTATGCAGCAAGGGGGAGAGGGAATGTTGAAAGTTGTTATGCAAGAAGGGGGAATATTGCAAGCTGTTATGCAATAAGGAAGAATGTTGCAAGTTGGTGTGCAACAAGGGGAGGGAATGTTGCAACATGTTATGCAACAAGGGGAGGGGAAATGTTGCAAAAGCAACAAGGGGTTATGCAACTTTCAGGCGGCGTTATCCCCCAAGAGAAAGAGAGAGGAGGAGAGAAAGGAAGAGAGGTGTTCGCCTGGCAGGAGCCAAGCGCCTATTAAGACTTCAGCCGAGAGGCCGTTGTCTTATAGAGCCCCTAATCAGCCAGTTGGCTTATCTCGATGAGTTGCCACATTGCGCTATTTATTTAATTAAAGCATATATTCTGGCTTAATCAGTCAATTGGCTTAGAAGGTTGAGTTGCCAATTTGCGCTATTTATTTAATTAAAGCATACATTCTGACTTAACCCGCCAGTTAGCGTATCTGGCTGAGTTGCCAGATTGCGCTATTTATTTAATTAAAGCATATATTCTGGCTTAATCCGCCAGTTGATTAGAAGGCATAAATGACTTGTTCAGGTGTACTGGTTGAGCTGCCAGATAGCGCTATTTATTTAATTAATGCATATATTCAGGTTTAGAAATCCGCTTTAGAAGCCAGCAAATTGATATAATTAAATACCGCGTACAACCAAAAGAATTAAATAAAACCATTACATCAATCTGTTTATTTAGGCGAATTAATGGAAATATATAGAAAATAAATATGCAATGGAATATATATGATAAAAAAATAATAATAGCATACGGGCGATGAATATATAATAAATATATATATATATATATATATATATATATATATATGATCAAAAAATAATAGCATAAGAAACACAAACGGGAAATATATAATAAAAAATATACAAAACGTTGTATTATCAATATATTAGTACAAGAATATATATATATATATATATATATATATATATATATATATATATATATATATATATATATATATATATATATACCGTTATATTAAATAATTAAATATATTGAAAATAATATACGAAACGTATAATCAAATGCATATTAGTACAGGAAATATATATATATATATATATATATATAATTAAATAAATAAATATACATCCTTTATGTTCTACGGGGTATATTAAAAAATAAAAAATAATAATATACGAAACGTATAATCATTTGCATATTAGTACAGGAAATATATATATATATAATATATATATATATATATATATATATACAATTCAGTAATTAAATGTATATCCTTTATGTTCTACAGGGTATATTAAATAATTAAAAATAATAATATACGAAACGTATAATGAATTGCATATTAGTGCAAGAAATATATATATATATATATACAATTAAATAATTAAATATACATCCTTTATGTTCTACAGTGCGAAACGCTAAACTCACACGTAATCGAGTCTACGTTCACATCGTTATTACTTTGTACTACGCGGTAAAGCTCTCCAAGCAACACCACCGTTTAACTTATACGGATGCCTATACTGGACGTAAATGGCTTTCATATCGTTTAATACTCTTTTTGTGCCCACTTTACATTCGGTTGGCAAGTTATCTTTAAACACGGCTAGAATACAATCAAAAGCACGCACAAAGAGGTCATCGTTAACCAAATCATCATTATTAAGTAGAAGTTTATAAACACGCCTTTCCATTCGAGGGCTTTTTCTTACCGTCCCGAGCTTTTCAATCGTGAACTCTTTTTCACAACGCAAGCGGCAATTGAAATAATCTTCCAAGTCGTAACGACAGATATTCATTATATAGAGGTACAGCTCTTCACGGTGAACACTGTAAGCAAGCTCTGCCCTGTACCGCTCAAGTGCTTTGTACCAAAGTTCAGGATATTTCGAAGAATCTAAACCTTTTAAATATGCATCCAGCTATAGACCATTCTCGCCTTGTTCATTCCTACATTCGATAAATCCGTCGAGCAGAGCTGTGTATGCGTATTCAAGAACCGTGTCAAAATAAATCATATCCGTAACACGAGCGTCTAATATAGGTTTCAGCTTGCGGAATCCGACGATTTCAAACATTCTGTCGAGGATGAAACGCTTTCGCGTAGGGACAAGAACGTTATTATCAGATACATTCTTCCACACCAGTCGTATATCAATGCATGGCTGTTCGTTATTTATAAACAACGTGCAAACAACGGCATATGAGGGGGCGTCACTAATCTGCTCTCTTCTTGTACCTACACCTCCAGGTATTTTATAACGGTCCTCTCCTCACTTCTCAACTATCACGAAGACTCTATTCATCTCCTCAACACTTAAATAAATAACATTACGTTTACCAGAGTTTGCTTGCCTGCAAATCGTTTGAAGTACATATTTAATGGTGCCGGTTTTACGCCTGAACACGCGCAATGACTTCGTCACGGAGACATCGAACGAAGCGTTGAGAATGCTTCTCAAAGGAAGTTCCATCGTATTCGCACGTCCACACGCTTCAAGCTCTGAGATGACTATGAGCCACAGGTGGACGGATCGGCTCGACGGGCGGAGTGAGTCAAGCTGGTGAAACGTGTACGGGTTTGTTCGAACTCGTGTGTTTCGTGAGGTACACGGGTGGGCGGCTCGCTCGGGGGAGCGAGTCACACCATGAACTGCTGAAGCGTGTACAGGCTTCTTCGAACACTTGTGCCCTTGGACAAACAGAATTTTCCGCTACATGAAGCAATCCCGGGTTTAATGTTTTATCACTCACCAGACGTTCATTTCCACAAACTAAACATCTCCACAATCTGGTGCACTATTTGAGAGAAACATATGCCCATATTTATCCTTTTTGTTTAACAAGCGATACTCGTCTCTAAAGTCTGTTAAAAACTCACACAGCCCATTAGCCACAACCTCACTACAAACCTCGTCATGATATATATTATTATAGTGGTAAAAATACTTAAGATTCTCCATGATGACAAGATTTACATTCTCAACCTTAGGGTACGAGTAGTCGGTAGGGTGTAACATGACATAATGTCGCTTGTCACACCACTCATCAACAAGACTCACGTGTTGCTTCTTCTACTTCGCGGTATATGTGAGCCTTTATAAAGGTTAGGTCTACAACATACTTCAATACATCGTTTGTACTACGAAATCGTACAATGCCCTCGCAAGAATGCCCGTAGAGTATTTGAAAATCTTGGTCCTTCTCGCGGCTCAATGTAGCCTTAAAAGTATCAAAGGAGGGGGGAATAGGGATTTTTCAGTATCCACCACATCTTTGCACTTTGCCGAATACCACTTCATAAACGTTGAACACGCAATATTAAAGGTAGCCATTACTATTTTTTCTACGCTGGAGAATACACGTCTGAGCTCAAGGGTATGCAGAGGTCAACTGAGCACGCAGGGATAGAGAGATGCTCAGGTAGTGGCAGGAGTCACGTTGCCGATTTACAGTGGGTGGAGCTTAGCTTTTTGCTGTACACACACACACGCACGTACGCAAAGGAGAAAATGAAGCCTTAATTGAAACAAATATACGTGATAAATAAACATATCAATACACATATATATAAATACAATCAAGGATTAAGGTAGCCAAAGGGTACGGTATCATAGGTACGAGGCACCTCGTAAAGCTTCTTATAGGTGTTACGGCATACCTTCGTGCCCCTAAGCTCCTTCACACACCTCAGTTTCTGCGCCCGAAAATTGTGCGTCCCCACAGTCAGTTGGGGTGGCTAGTCACCCTCATCTTCCAAGCACACTATTTCCTTCAACGAGTCAAAGTTAACGACTCGACGGTTCGCATGGTTAAGCGTGATACCCTTAGCCTTCACGATATACTTCATATCATCCCCTACCCTTAACCGTACCCCATAGGTTTTTGGCCCTGTTGACACAAACGAGTCTGCGTATGCACCATCACCATACTCATCCTTGATCTCGTCAGTTAGCTCTCTGAGGAGCTCCCCAATAGCGGGCATGTATTAATCTTCCCTCGCTGTGAATATCACGCTCTCTGTGTCAGCGTACAACACCCTCCGTCCAAGAGATTGCAATAGGCCCCAAAGTTTGATGCGGGCGTAGGCCGTTGTGAAGCTGGCTTCAGGTATGTTTGTAACTCGTGAGGTATCTGTGGCCAGTTCGGTGATGTTGTACTTTATTATGTAAGTACTACCTACATTCACGATCTCCATAACCTCTTTATCGGGAGCGTTGGCATAATCCCAGACTTCACTATAACTTTGTGCCAAATGAACGTTCCCTTTGCCGGTATTCTGTGCAAATTTCCCCAAAGACTGTTTAGACAACTTTGCACTAAAGCGCTTGCCAGGATTCTTAACAATTTGGGATCGGTCAAGCTGTATACCTTCATGGGCACGGTAACGCTGAATATAAGCCGTTTTTTCATCTTCGGTATCAACCCCTCGCGGATATCCTGATGCTTCAACCTTATCCTTCAAAAAAGCGTTTATATATGGTGTGAAAAGGTTGGGTAGCTTCTGAAACCTCCACACCTCATGTATCTTCATATTCTATACCCATGGCGAACGGCTAGGGCCAGCTCAGGGCTTGTATATACACCTCTGATCTTACGCTGGTGGTTGTATGGTCACAATCACCGTTGTTCTCTTCTGCGCACTTCACGCACAGGGGAAACATGAGCTTGTGATCTATAACGACGGGTAAGATCGGCATCCATAAATCGCGAGGGGGAGCACGTCTACGAAAGAGAGTCCAAAGTAGCGCTCATTCAAGTTAGCTGAAAACTCCTCGATGGTTGGTATGGTGGGACCCACCATTTTTTCAGGTGCACCTACGGGGTACGGATTGTTCTTCATCACGTAGGGGTATAAAGAGCAGAAGTCGTAGTAGTGGAGTTTCACGCCCTCCGTAGGCGGAAAGTATAGCTTGAATGGGTTTGTACGCCCTCCAAACAAGCTGTCACCGCATTTGAGGGGGTCCAACACCATTGAACGTTTGATGGTCCTTATTTCTTCACGGTACTGGGCATCTGTTTCCATCCGTGCATCATACTCATGCTCCCACACGATTTTGTGAGTGAACTGGGAGCCTATAAGTTGATGACGGCGGGTCCATGCGAGGCTGTCGGCGGGGGATCTTCCATAAAGGTCCCCTGTGACGGCACATTCAGCGCGCGGCATCCATGCCACCAGCAGCCGTTAAAGGAATACACAGTCTTCTCACCAGTGGCTGGATCCTCACTTAGGCCGTCAACCCAAAAAACACGACCATTACCTTAACGGGTACTTCACCCGTGTTGCGGGCATGTTTATGTATACCCGGTCTGCTGCTGTAGGTGTATGAGCCAGTAAATAGCCTTGTGCCCATAACTGCGGGGTTGTTTCTGTGAATGGCTAAGGTGTCTTTAGGCATGAAGTTATTCTTGAACACTGTAAAACATAATGAGGCGATCGTGGTCGCGACTTGCAGCGGATCGCATTTGAAACGGGTTATGTACATCCTTCTAAAGGCTTGAAAGCATACTCTAAGTACACGTACGTCATTCACGCAATAACGTTCACATTCATCGGCTATATTGTATGGATTAGCTTCATTAAAACTGTTGTAGTACGGTCAAAATCTTCACGCTCACTATCACTCATGTTGGTGTAGTTAAAGTAATGTTTGGGTGGAGGTAGTCCTACGTAATTAAAGTTTCGTTAGTGAGGAATGTGTAAGGGAAATACCCTTTTGAAACTTCAGCGGCTACGCCCATGACCTTGGGCAGCTTTGCTAATTTACAAGGTGTGAACAGCAGGGTGTCTTTAAACTGTACATTACCTCTTATCTGCATCTGTATTAGTTTGTTGCCTCTTTTCAAGGGATCACCTGTAAATATCGCAGACGACTCGTGTTCAAGCAGCTCCTTATAAAGGAACTGTGTGTCAAATTTCGCCCCGTTATGGGCAAGAATATACAGTCATTTTTTTAACTTGTCCGCTAATTTGACAATATAGGACACAAAGAGTTTCACAGGGCTGTCGTGTGCATTCGTTTTAAAACGTTTGTCCGTTTTCCACATTTGTGCACTCATCACACTCGAGCTCCATGCACTCATCACAGATAGTCTGACTTACGAGTAAATGTGGAATAACCTCTTTGGTTTCAGCGTTCGTGTAAGTTTCTATATCGTAGTACACGGTTATACAAGGGCTATTTTTAGGTTTAGCATCTTTCATATAACATACATGCTTCACTCCATCCGCCTTATATTTTTCATGACATGTAGAACAGTGAATTTCATCGCATTTATGTTTGAAATTCCCCCAATTATCCATCATGTGAAACATACCGCACTTACAAATCCTCATTTTCCTGCAAGTGCCATTTGATTTATGGAGCTCAAAGCATTTATTATTGAAAAATGTACGTCTACACACATTACATTCCATCTTCTCGATTTCAACTACTGACTTTCACATTTGGGGCTTTTACACTGCTCACATACCATGTAGCAATCCTTACAATGTTTCACCATATCATCAGCAAACTCGAGACATCCCTTACACAAATCATGATGCTTTCCATATTTTTGACTTTTATCATAACTGGCTTAGAGATCCCTTATGTTACTGATGGGGAGATACGATGTTCCTGACAATCCTAAAATAAGTAGAGGTCTTGTACGACCTCTCACGCTGCTTTAAATACATACACAGTCCTACGATGATCATCCATTCCAAATACGACTATACGTGCATTCATTTCCTGTTCGGCCCTTCTCAGTTCTTCAGGACCCATGTTACACTCAAACTCAAGCTTACAATCTGAAGCCAGTTTACGGGCACGCTGCACAATCGTGGGCAACCAAATTTTTCGTGTCCAAGTATTTAGCACAGTGAACATATGAGATAAAATTATTGCTATAAAACCACAACCACGATCTACGTTTAAATGCTTTCTGTAAATAACCGGAGAATTGAAATTAAGAGTATGACCCGCAACCCGGAATACTCTGTCAATATCTACCATGAAGTTGTCCATATTGAAGGATGTACCACTTTGAGAGGCTTGCATTATACGCCCCAAGATATATTCTATATCGACAGCCGCCAAACGTCTGAACGGTATTACCACCCAAAAATCCCCCTCATCTGACCCGAACCTGAAGGATAACCTCGTCCGGACTTCACGTTCGTCGCGGTTCTGAAGGGCAAACTCCACAATACGTTCAACTACGCGCCGCAGTCCGTTGGTATACAGGGATCCAGGGTCAACCCTGACCACGTACCGATTTCTAGTCAGGGCAGGGGTGGGGTAGCGGTGCGCACCAACTCGAATGTTATACCATCCTCCACAGTATGAGAAGCTGTTGTGGAGGAAGTACCCGGACTGAACAATGGGGCATATTTGAGGAAGGTACTATTGTGGGGGTTGTGTCGTAAGACGTTGAGGGTTGGGGATCTATTACTGGGGTCTAACAACCGGAGCAATCCTGGCACGCTTTATACCTGACGTGGAGGGTTCTTCATCATGCTTCCGCTTTGAACTGTCGCATGCTACAGGTGTCGCTGGTGAGGGTCGTCGGCGGGGAAGGGTTCTGTAGCTGCACGGTCACGGGTTCGTCTGTGATATCGATGATGGGGTGCTGTACATCGTCGTCATTCACGGTTCTGTGGAAGAAGAAAACAAAATATAAGGAACAGCACTCAAAATTTGTAATATTTTGTAAATGACCCACTTAGGGGTGTGACGTGTTAGAGATGGAATCTGTAGAAAAATTCAGGTTCACAAGCCCCTCCACATGTATTATATGGCCCTACAGGATGTGGAAAAACTGTATTTATGCTTAAAATCATTAAAGATAAGGGGGAGATGTTCTCAAAATTTGTGCATAAAGTAATATGGTGCTATTCGACGTATCAGTCAGTGTTCAACGAGTACCAAGATGAAATTTTGTTCCACAAGTGGGTCTATCGTTAAAAGTTAATTGTAATTGACGATCTCATGTTGGAAATGGATAAAACGTTTGCCGAGACATTTACAGTGTTCTCCCACCATCTTAACATAAGCGTATTCTTCATCAACCAGAATCTATTTTTCAAAATAGATACATGCGCGATGTGTCGCTAAATACACAATATCTAGTCTTATTCGCACAACGTAGAATGTGTCACAAATTGGGGTATTAGCCAATCAAATGTTCCCGAATCAGCGTAAGGAGTTTTTGGAGGTTTATAAAGAGCCACAAACCAGCGTTATGGATATTTGCTTTGTGACCTTCACCCGCGAAACACGTTTAGGGTGCTTCTAAGAAACGAATATATTCCCAAACGAGAAACGAACCTGAAACTGTATATTCCAGAATGACAAATAGGCTGAAGAAATATCGTGAATTAATAAAAATCTATCAACGATTGCCCCGAGCACTGCAATAGATATTTGTTAAAAATATAGACTCCGACTTTTTAAAATGCATCTGTGAAATCTGTCTTAATGTTATAAAATGTAATATGCCAATGAAACCCTCTCAGAATGCTCGCTTACGTCGTTACAAGAACATAATACGAGCGCTCGCTCATAAAAGTCAAACTGTGGGTAAGAAAAAGCGAATTGTTTTACAAAGAGGAGGAGGATCATTTTTACCTATCTTATTTTCAATTTTGGGTCCTTTACTGACTAGATTAATATAATGAAGAAGGTGGTTGTAATTCCGCACGATGTGTATGCTTCACTGCAAAGTTCAAAGATTCCAGACACGGCTCTAGAACCCCGTAAAAATAGGCTTAAAAGAATGGAAAGCGAGTTGCTAGCCCTATTAAACAGTGAAAAGTCACCTGATGAGAAAAGGATCTTGTACCAAGAGGCTTTGCAGAAATTTCTTCATGAGTACGAAGATTATAAGAATCCGACAGAGCTTCCCCGTGGTTATTAGGCACAGCGCGAGTAGTGCTGAGCATGGCGACACAGAACCTGGACCCGACGTTAGAGATGACCAACCAAAGAACAACGGAACACAACACATCGAACATGTGCTAAAACACAGCATCCCACATACATTGAGGAAAATAGGCTTAAGTCTTTATAATCTATTGAGTGAGGACCCCATCATACAGAGGGCCGATACAGGCGAGGTCATTGTTGAAGGAACAAGGGTACAAGGATCCAGCATCGTCGATATTGTTCATGATCTGGTGAGAAAGTGGGACAGACCCTCACCATCAGGATGGAAGCATATTAAAGCAAGACTACAGCAAATAAATGTCCCCAAAACATTGATAGTTAATCTGAATAGGTTAAAAGACCTAGATCATGTCTAGCATGTGTCACAACTGAGTACGCCATCGCCCCCTGCAGCAGGGTCTCTGACTGAAGAGATGAAAGAAGAGAACAAATGGCCAACCTTATCCACGTGTCTCTAAAATATGCAAATGGCTAACATATTAAGTAAACGCTATTATGACATTTCTAACCCCGCCTCCTATGGTGGCGTTAATAGACTGTACAGAGGTGGTTACGCTGTAAGGAAAAAAGATGTTGAGCGATTTTTGCGGGAACAAAATGTTTATGCACTTCATAAACCGGTGAGAAAAAGGTTTAAAACGGCCAAGACAACCGCGGATTCGATTGACTCTATTTGGCAAGCGGATTTAACAGACATGCAAAGATATTCTGTGTATAATGACGGATGCCGCTACATCCTATTCATAATAGATATATTCTCTAGATATCTGTGGCTAATTCCACTGAAAAATAAATAGCCTGAAACAGTTGCTAAAGCGACCAAAACGTTGATGTTAAAAGAAGAAAGGGTTCCTGGCTATTTTTGTACGGATATGGGGAAACAATTTATAGGTCGCGCTTTTCAGAACATGCTGACAGAGTTTAATATCAGTTACTGCACTAGCAGTTCTATGCATAAGGCCCTCTTTAGCTGAAAGAGTTCAACGTACCATAAAGGAGCGCATACATCGCTATTTTACACATAAAAACACATACAGATATATAAACGTTCTCGGGTCATTGGCTTCATCATACAACCGTTCACACCACCGTACGATTGGCACAAACCTAACGAAGTTTAGAAAGATGCGCTGCCAGAGGTGAGAAGAGATGGAGCACCGCCACCACACTCTACACATTTCAAAATCAATGATTATGTAAGGCTATCACGTTCGGGAAATAAATTCGCGAAGGGATTTGAGCAAGGATGGACACGTGAGATTTTTAAAGTTCGTGCTATGAGACCTAAAGGTGAGATAATGATGTATTACGTTGAAGATTTGAATGGAGAGAGATCGCTGGAGGCTTTTACCGCGAGGAGTTGCAGAAAGTGACATTTAATTTAGGAAAAGTGTTTAAAATTGAAAAAATTTTAGGCAGCAAAGGTTCAGGAAAGAGAAAAATGTACCTGGTGAAATGGCTGGTTACCCAGAAAGCTTCAACACCTATATAAAAGCTGCTGCAATAATGAAGCTTAATTAGTATGCAACATGGCGCCTAGCCACTTCTATGTCACACTCCCGTCCTCTTCTTCTCTGTCTACATCCTAACACAACACCCTCGCCAACTTTGTGACAGAACTCCACGGACCCATTGAATTGGAGCGTGATTCGTATGAGGTGGGCTTATGTGAACTCCAGTTAGTCTCCAAATTTTTAACTCTTGAAAATGAGCAAATCATATTTCTGATCCTTAGAAGAATCGATGAGTGCGAAAAATTAGGCATAACCTTAGACAATACTATGCGTTCAGTCCTGTTCGGTGAGGAACAGTACTATAGCACAAATGTATCGCTAGGAATCGGCATTATGATACAGCCACGAACATTGTGACGTGTTAAACAAGAGTCTTGAAAAGTCGTACCTGACAAACGATCTACTTTTTGAAGTCGTAAAAGTAGACACGCCTGCATGCACATTGAAGTTAAAGTCAACGCTTAGTAGAAATACTAAAGATAAAGAGCTGTTCACAATTGTGGCTGAGGGCCGATATAACGCAGCTCTCCAAAGAGATACCTTTCACATGGCTTGTCGAGCTTAATGTATCAATTGAAGATGGAGAAATTGGGTGAAAGCTCTCCATCCCCAGACATGTGCTATATTTACAGCAATATTGTAGGGCATCAATTTGTTGGGGACACCCAGGCGCGCCTGCTGCGCAATGCACACATCCCCAACCATAGAGGGAAAAGTTTGAGCATTACATATGACAAGCCCCATTATGTGGATGTTGCGACTAATCTATTAACCAACATCTCGATATATATAAGAACGATGGAGGGAAAAAATTTCCCATTCGATGATGGGAGCTTAACAGTGAAACTACACTTTCACCGTTTATAATGACTCGAAAGCCATTCACAGTCTACCGAGGAGTGAGATACCAGCGTGGGATCGGACTTGGATCCATTTTTTCAGCCATACTACGCACCGCTGTCCCACTGTTGAAGAGGGGTGCCAGGTACCTAGGGCAGAAGGCGTTACAAACAGGTTTTAACGTGGCAGAAGACATAATGGGCGGAACTAAGCCTAAAGAAGCTCTAAAAAAACATTTAAAACGTACACGGGACGAAATCATCAAAGATGCAAAGAGAAAAATGCGTGGTGGCGGAAAGAAGAGATCTACCAGGAAGAAGGGGTTACCATCACGTAGCGCTAAACGTAAAAGGAAATCAAAAAAGAAGTGCTCTAAGCGTATGAAACCTATGGCTGATCATTTTTTTTAACTGATATAAGCTGAGGACACTACTCTCACGAATACTTGGCTGACTAATACTTGTCGAGGGAGGTGGCACTATTTATGACTCGTCATGGCGCGTTTCATACATCCGTGTAGTTCACAATGCTGTAAATCGGAACTGTCCCTCTTTGATATGCTCCCCACTCAGGTCTCTATTGAGCATAGCGACTTTATTACAATTAACTCATTAAACACAATTAGTTCGCCGAGTGCCCCTATAGAATTCGTGATACCCAGCTCAGGCCCTTACTTTTTTGACCAAGCTGCATGCACATGTACGCTAAACTGCGTATAGCCCATTCTGATGGAACGGACTGCGATGATAGTTACTCTTCCTACCCTGAAACCAACTTTTTACACTCCATATTCAGCCAGTGTGAGGTGTATTTAAACCAGGTTAACATCTCGGCAGGAACGGGGTATTACCATCTACGAGCCTATCCGGAAAATGTCCTCAACTTTTCAGAAGAAGCGAAGGATATATTACCATACTGAAGATGAAAATGGTATAAAGGATAAATTTAAAAATTCTAAAAAAATGATGTACAAATGTTTTGGACGTCTTCATACAAATTTCACACTACAGGAAAAACTGCTTATGAACGGGGTGGATATGAAGTTGAAGCTTACCCGCACGATTCCTGAGATCTGCATAAATCTGGGGTTTGATGAAGAAGAGGGCGCGAAACCCGTTGTGATTCACATTGAAATTAAGTTCCCCGAAACAAATAGAAATTGAGAAAGACTTAATACACACCACAGTAAAATACCCAATTAACAGAGTACAGATCAAAATATACATGGTGCCCGCCGTGTTGGCCTCGAAGCAACTAGAAAACGTGGCCCTTGGAGTCCTACCTAAAAGGATATTAATTGGAATACAGGACCACTCCTCGACGAAAGGAAAATATAAAAAGAGTGCCTTTAAATTCGAGAATTTCGCCCTTAAAAATATTATTCTATATGTAAATGGCATCGCCGTGGGAGGGACCATGATTACAGACTACTCATCAGACGCTGTGTTCCCGCTCTGCGCGAGAGCATATAGTAGTCTGGATCAATAATACAGGCGTTTGTGACGAACTTAACTTCGGTTTGGTGTAACGAAGAAAGAATTTGTCGTAGAATTTAACATTTATTCATTTGATATTACGCCTGATCTGTCTGCTGGCGCAAATACGCATTTAAGTCCACAGCAGAGTGGGAATATCTCAGTCAGGTTTGAATTTGCCAAGCCTATAGACGCGCCTACTAATGTACTCGTGTACCTCGAATCACAGGCACTAATAGAAGTTGATCTTTTCAGGAACGTGGTCAGAGACTTTTAAAATGGATGCGAATACACTCCAGAGAGTAATAAAAAGTGACCGTTTCACACGCTCCAAATTTATCGGTGTGTTTGCGACGAATGAAATATTGAAGTTGCCAAGTACGAGATATAGGTATAGCCTTATCGTTAACACCAACATTGTGGGGAGTGAGGGGATTCATTGGTTTGTAATCTGTTTTAGAAATAGGGAAAGAATGTACTATTTTCATTCACTCGGCTCTCAGCCCTGGAATGATCCTCTTATAGTAAAATTAATGGAGCAGATACATGTACCTGAGATTGTATGGAACCCATGCCGTTTTCAAGAATATTATAGCGAAACGTGCGGCTTGTATTGCATTTCATTTCTCCTGCACATGTCACGTGGGAAGGGATTTATAATTTTTTTTAAATTATTCGATTTTTGCGACACAGAGATGAATGATAAAAGTGTATGCAGAGAGATAAAAAAAAAGGTTCCCATATGTTAGCACCCACTGTATATTATAAAGGTGTATATCTATATTGTGTGAAGTTGTATATACATTTGTAACTGTAAAATGTAACCATTAAGACTTATTTAACGGACACTGGTTCCGCTTTGTACATGTTTTCTACCATTTAATAAATAAAAATACAATGTGTTTTGTTCTTAACCTCAAAAATACTTACATTAGTTCCTCGATGACCTGGCACTCGCTGGACTTACCTCGAAACAGAATCTATTTTGTTTTTAAAATCATATTAATATTTTTTGTAATAAGGCCTAAAAGATATATTGGTGTCTTAAAATAAATTTATATTGAAAGAAAATAATTGGCCAAAAGAGGAAAAATGAATAATTTATCCCGAAATAGAACCTATTTTGTTTTAAAAATCATATTAATATTTTTTGTAGTAAGGCTTAAAGATATATTGGTGTCATAAAGATAAATTTATATTGAAACAAAATAATTGGTCTAAAGAGGAAAAATTACTAAGTTACCCCTAATTTAATTTCTATGTTGTTTTAAAATCATATTAATGCTTTTTATGTTATAGTTTAAGGATAAAGTTGTGTCTTAAAGATAAATTTATATTGAACAATAATTGGATAAAAGAGGAAAAATTAATAAGTTACCCCCTAATTTAATTTCTATTTTGTTTTAAAAATCATCTTAATGCTTTTCATGTTCTCGTTTAAGGATAAAATTGTGTTTTAAAGATAAATTTATATTGAAACACAATAATTGGCTAAAAAAGGAAAAATGAATAAGTAACCCCTAATTTAATTTCTATTTTGTTTTAAAAATCATATTAATCTTTTCATGTTATAGTTTAAGGATAAAATTGCGTATTATGATGAAAATTTGTATTTGTATTAAACTTAGTTTATCTTATTCGATTTTTGTTTAAAAGATCGCCCACCCAAATGTCAAACAGGCCTCTTAAACCACGAGAAGCTCAATATAAAAACTATTGGCGTTGCCTTTTTTTGACTTGGCCGCATAAACGTATTTGTTGATGTTTAATAGCTCTGTCTATTGGGTCGTATTTAGAGACCTTTTCGGTCTACCAGGAGTTGGTAAGTAAGGCGGTGGTGGAGGTGGTTGGTGGGTTGTTGTGTAATAGTTTCATCACCAATCGTCTAAGTTTCGACGCTTGGTTGTAGCCCTCATATCGGTTACATGGTGTTGATGGGATGAGCTCCTAAAAGTCTATACTTAGACGATTGTTCGTGATGTGATGCTTTTTTTGTGTGGTGGTTGTGCTCATATATATTTTACTATTGGGGCTTTGCATGCATCATTCAGTTTATTTATATATATATATATATATATATATATATATATGTGTGTGTGTGTGTGTGTTAATAGGGGCTTTATTGGCGTTCAGTCGGTGAGTGTATGTGCGTTTGTGTGCGCTTTTAATTCGTTCGAAGGTTATTATTATATACAGGCCATTTATGCCTTCTAAGAAGCCTTCTAAGCCAACTGGCGAATTAAGCCAGAATATATGCTTTAATTAAATAAATAAACGCAATCTGGCAACTCAGCCAGATAAGCCAACTGGCGGATTAAGCCAGAATATATGCTTCAATTAAATAAATAGCGCAATAAGGCAAATCAGCCAGATAAGCCAACTGGCTGATTGAGTCAGCTGGCTGATTAGGGTCCCTATAAAACAACGGCCGCTCGGCTGAAGTCTTAATATGCGCTTGGCTACTGCCAGGCGAACACCTCTCTTCCTTTCTCTCCTTCTCCTCTCTCTTTCTCTTGGGGGATAATTCCGCCTCCACGTTGCATAACTCCTTATTGCTCTTCCAACATTCCCCCCTCCCCCTTTGTTGCATAGCAGCTTGCAACATTCCCCCTCCCCCTTGTTGCATAACACTTTTCGTTTCCATCGCTGCCCGACGCGCTTCTTGGAGTTCTGAGTTGCTGAACAACTTCCGAGTAACTGGGCTTTGGGAGGAGCGTCTCTTTCAACGCATCTAACTCCGACCGGAACTGTTCTAGCGAAATCGCATTTTTCTGATTTGACACCACGTGTTGGTATTTCAGTTCAGCTAACGAATTTTGTACCTCATTGTACTGTTTGAGGAGCACCGAAACGTCTACATCATCCACAGCGATTACCGGTATTCTATGGAAATTAGTAACGTAGAAGGTAATATTTTTCTCATTATCCCGGAGGGTCGACACTTTACTTATAATGTCTTTTAGAATATTCTCGTTTCTAGAATTACCTCTACGAGTTGGGAGGGTAGAATAGATAGAAACGGATAGATACAAACAGATACGAGAAGGTCTGACCTAATATGATCTACTTTGTCAAATATAAAACATAAAGGATTTTCTACAACACGATTTTCAGCGGACGATCCCATTGCACCTGTATCGATGGAGTTGCAGGCTTGCGGGACAAGGGGTAGATGGTGGGTGGGGAGGATGGAGGCTACGCCGATAGGTGTCCCGCTTCTCGCCCCTATAAATAATGCTCCAGATAGTACCGGTTCGATGCTTAGGTATCTTTTCACATTAATTATGTAACTATTATTAGTTATGACACATAAAAGTATATACGCGGAGTCACTCTACGATTTTAACGTAATGAAACGTACATTTACCCCGGTCACCGTCAAAAACTTATACTATTAAACGGAAGATTTGCATTGTAGAAGTTCGGGGTGGGGCGGGAGGAGAAGAAGAAGAAGGAGATGCTGGTTGGAGTGCCCACTTCTTGTCTTTTTAAATTACGTCCCAGATACCACCAGCTCCATGCACAACCATCCTTTCACAGTAATTATCACGACACTATTTCCCACTATCACATGCTAAGTATATAGCTAAATAATAGGCATTTGGGCTTAAATACCTTTTGGGCTGTAAGTTTGAACTTTCTGCGCTTCACATAACCCGATTTTTCCAGTTTGAACCTCCCCTCCTTGTATAAAACCGCGTTTAACCCTCTAACTCCCAGAAAATTTTCAAATTTTTTTTACCACGGGGGTACATTTGGACCACTAAGTCGGAAATGTAATAAAGGATGCAAGAAACATTAATTATACATTATTTATTATACAGGGTGTCCCATAAGTCCGGCAACAGGAGAAATTCATATTTTTCTATTTCAACAAACCATAATTCATATTTTTCTCTTTCTACAGGCCATAATGTCTGTGAGCAAGGAAGAACAAATCCAGATAATTCTACTCATAGGAAATCGGAGTCAAAGAAAGGCCGCTGCTGAATTTAACAGACTGCATCCAGACCGCGAGCCAATAACACAGAGTTGTGTTAGCAGACTTGTTGCAAAGTTTAAGGAAACAGGATCCATAGAAGACAAACCACGCAGTGGACCTTCAAGGAGGTCCACTGACGATGATACAGCGACTGCTATCCTGGCTCATTTTAACAGAAGTCCCAATAAGTCTCTTCGGCGATTGTCCGCCGAGACAGAAGTGTCGAAAAGTAGCATCCATCGCATTCTTCAGGCTCACAAATGGCATCCATATAAACTTCAGATCCTACAGAAATTACTGTAACAGTAACAGTAACTGTAACAGTGAAGAGGCTGTTTTTTATGGAAATGGTGAGGTAAATCGACAGAACACCCGCTACTGGTCTCAAAACAACCCTCACTGGTATACCTCTTCGAAGGAACAAGGTGCATCTCGGGGTGATGGTATGATGTGGCATTTGGAAGGATCGCATCATGGGCCCCCTCTTTTTCGATGAACATGTCACTGGAGGCACCTACCTACGTTTGCTGAAGGAAGAAGCATTTCCCAGTGTCTTGAACGAAGAAGGAAATGTCCCAACATGGTTCCAGCAAGACGGCGCTCCTGCACATTACAGCACCCAAGTAAGGGAATACCCGTACCAACAATTCCCTGGTCATTGGATAAGACGTCGAGGGCCTTGGAATGGCCAGCTAGAAGCCCAGATCTCACGCCACTAGATTTTTATTTCTGGGGCCACTTGAAAGCGCTGGTATACACAGAGAAAATTAGGAGTGTTGAACATTTGCGGCAGCACATTATTGGGGCATGTAACACTATTACTCCTGATATCATTCACCGTGTGCTTGCTGACTGGGTATCACGTCTGAATTTGTGTATTGAAAACAATGGTGGACATACTGAGCACGTTCTCTAAATAAAAGCTTTTGTTTTGCTTTTTTTTTATTTTTCCTATGATGCCGGACTTATGGGACACCCTGTACATATTAACATATAATACATTATAACCGAAAAAAAGCCCTTACATGCAGTTTGCAAGTTAAAAAAAAAGAAAAGTTTAAATGGGCCCTATTACAGATACAAAAAAAATGAAAAATACAAAAATCTTTTGTAATATAGAACTAACAATTTTGGTGAAATTATATATATATATATATGAAAATTATTTCACGAAAGTAACACGTGAAAAATATTTATGATGAATAAAACAACGAAGGAAAGGAAACACAGAATGGTGCTCAAGCGCTTTCGTCTAATGACATCCTCAGGAACACTGAAGTACATAAAGGGTTACAGCCTATATATAGGTTACAGAAAAAAATTAATTTGATCTTGTGCTAATCTTATGCTAAAAATCGGTAGTTTTTCCTTACAAATTTGTATGCTCCACCCACAATCCTTTAATGTTTAATAATTTTTAATTTTTTTTTTTATCTCTCCGTTTATTATATATATATATATATATATATATATATGTATAGTTTTTTTTTCTGTAACCTATATATAGGCTGTAACCCTTTATGTACTTCAGTGTTCCTGAGGATGTCATTAGACGAAAGCGCTTGAGCTCCATTCCATTCTGTTTCCTTTCCTTCGTGGTTTTATTCATCATATATATATATAATCATTCATTGTACAGTACATCAACCTATATGCAATTATGACATACTTTTGAGATGTGATTTGCACAAGCGAACTTCTGATACTTTACGCACTTGTCCAGAGATTTTTTACCACTAGGTCGTGGACAAAACGTGCATCGTCCCCGTTTCCTTGAGTCTACTGAAGTACTAGGATTTGGTGTATCATATTCATTTCGTGTATTGAAAGGAGGACATAGTGGTGCTACTTGAGTTACATTACTTATTAGCTGATTGCCTAGTTCAACTAGAAAAAGTCGCCTTTTGTGACTTTTTCCATTTTTTGTAATTTTTATTTACATGCATCGAAATGATGAAGCTATTTAGAGCGCTGATATCAAGCATGTTATAGAATACCACCATGGGCCATCTTCTGCATTTTCGCTTGGTTGAATACTTCCGGACCATTTGATGAGCTGTGTCAACGCCACCTTTGGTCCGATTGTAATCTAAAATCATAATGGGCTTTTTGTCATTACGTGCTGTATCAATCTTGGACTGGTCGTGAGTGGTGCTAAGCAATTTTACAACTTTTCCCTTTTTTGGTGTGTATGAAACTAAAGTTCCATCTGTGTAGAAAGCAAACATAGATGAATATGTTTGGCGTCCTTTGGTTGTGCGAAGTTGAGTTGCAATTTCTTTCCTATTCTTTCTTATGGTTCCTAATAATGTTAAGTCCATTTGCTCCAATTTTTTCCCTAAATCTAATGAAGTGAAAAAGTTATCACATGTTACATTTCGACCACTTTTTTCCATTCCTTTCACCATGTCCATCACTACTCTTGCTCCTTGATTCTGTTCACTCTCTTGGCTTACCTTTCTGCCAGTATATAATTGAATGTTAGAAACGTAAGATGTTGGGCTGTCACAGCATACCCAAAATTTCAAACCATATTTTCCCGGTTTACTGGGAATATATTGTCTGAAAGGACATCTCCGAAATGTAACCAATTGCTCATCAATTGTAAGAGTGTTACTAGGAATATAACACATTTGTAAATTATCTACCCATTCTTGAAATACCTGTCTAATTGGACACATTTCATCAGTGGACCTTTGCTGATGTCGTCTCGACGCATCATCAAATCGTAAAACCCTTGACAACATTTGAAACCTGTTTCTCGACATGGTTTTGGAGAATACTGGTCGGCCATTATTTGTGCTCCATAGCTCACAGATTGGCTCATTATTTGATTTGTAAACACCAGTAAGTATTAGAAGTCCTAAAAAACATTCAAATTCATTCATATTAAGTGCAACCCACCTTTCTTTGTACACTCGCTCACCTTCCTGATTGCGCAACGTTATGACGAAATTTCAGTCCAATATTGCATCATCTTTCAAAAGTAATTGATAAATGGAATAATCTTCCCGCGTCAGTCGTTCATTCTACCACAGCATTAATGTGTTTAAGAACCGTCTTGACAGACATTTTGAAAATATTAAGTTGTTTAAAATAAAAAACAAAGTTAGCAACAGGAGCTCTGGTGGTGGTGCTCGAGGATGAGTCTGTTGACGATAAATGCCAGCTTGTGACATGCCAGCTTTTGATGCCAGAAAAAAAAAAAAAAAATTAGACTAACATGAACGTAGATGTAGCTCGTAGAGTAAACTAACCCACTTTTTGTTTAACTTTACCTACTTTTTTTTTCCTTATCCTCTCCTTACTTTGCATGTCTGAAACTCTCTTTTCTTGCATGTTTGTAGTTTGCATGGTATGACAGTGAGTTAAGACTGTGTTTGCATAGTTTGTAAGCGTTCTTATTTTACTTCTTTTCATCTTTCACCCCTCTCCTATTCTCTCCGACTATTTTTCTGACTTGTCGGCAGTGGCCGGCGGATGATGATGGTGAGTCTTTTTTACTCTTTTTCTGAATGAATGTTAACCCACGAGTAATAGGTGTTCCTCCTTACTTAACCCCTTATTCTCTTCTCTTCTCTTAACCTCCTACTCTTTCCTTTCTCTCGGGCTAACCTTAGAGTGGATCTTAGGGTCTTTGTTAGCCTCAGCTTCTGTAGATCTGTAGATATATATATATATATATATATATATATATATATATATATATATATATATATATATAATATGGTAGTGGTACATATGGACCCCCATGGTAATAACTGTTATATACTAATGTTTTTGTAATAAAAAACAAATGCATTTTATTAATACATACTATGTCAAAACGTTCACCCCTCGCAAGATATTCATAAATGCATAGGCAAGTGGTTAAATTCCGCTATCCACACCAAAAACAAGCATCTGAATTCGAAATCCTCTCTCTTGCTTCTGCTACAAATTTATAACATGAGGTGTTATGTTGTATGTTATGTTATATTATTATAATATACTGTATTGTTTCCCTGCCTAGCCACTAGTTCGTTATCGGCTTATGTTATATACCGTATGTGCACATGTACTTTGTATTATATTTCTAACATCTTAATTGTCTATTAATACGAAACACTGTAAAAACGAAACAAAGTTATAGTAACTGTTTAATTGTAATTAACTGTAATAATTTATTTATAATCTAATTAATGTACTTTAATAAAGATAATTAACGATAATAAGCGAATATGAATTAATTGGTAATTGTAATCGTAATTGTAATGAACCAAAATTACAACGTACTCAATGATGTACTTAGATTGTACTTATGTACTACTACGAAATTATATCGCCTTCAGAAATGTATACTCGGCGAAAAATACGATTATTTTTTATTTTTATTTTTTAAATTTTTATTTGGAATCTTTCAAACATCTGATCATGTGTTTAAAAGGGGGAGAACTTAACCTTCAAACTGCATTCCCCAAAATTTAGATTATATGTATAAAGCATGTAATTGTAAACGTCACTTCACTTCTTCTACTTCTTCACTTCGACTTCGATTACTTGGAATCACTCCCTTGTTAGCAGCTTCTCAGCGAGAAGGGGGCAGAGGCCCCTTGCCTCCTTAAATTTTTAGATTCCGGCCTGAGCCATGGTCGAAAGAGGTCGAACCTCTACCCAGTAAATTCAGAGCACTACCTCTACATTTTTTAGAAGTAAATTACAGTGAAAGAAAGTTTCTTTTTATCTTTTCCTACGAGACAACCCAAGATTATAGAAAGAGAAGAATTAACAGGTCTGCCGACCCTATAGCGAAAGAAAAAAATTAGAATGTTATAGAAGAAACTATCGCGAGAAATATAGGTTGCTGCCTCCCAACCAGAACCCCCGTCGACTCCGAACCGACCCAGGGCCATAGACGGAGGGGTTAACATATATATATGTTAACATATATATATATATATATATATGTATGTATATATATATATGTTAACCCCTCCGTCTATGGCCTTGGGTGGTTTGAAGTCGACGGGGGTTCTGGCTAGGAGGCAGCAACGGATATTTCTTGCGATAGTTTTTCTTCTATAACATTCTAATTTTTTTCTCTCGCTATAGGGTCGACAGTTGTTAATTCTTCTCTTTCTATAATACTCTGATACTTACTCTTGGTTCGCCGAATTTCTTTTTATAACTTATCGACTTTATTGACTGAGTTCTCGTACGAGGGCACGGCTCGAAGGAAAAGATAAAAAAAACTTTCTTTTACTGTAATTTACTTCTAAAAAATGTACAGGTAGTGCTCTGAATTTACTGGGGTAGAGGTTCGACCTCTTTCGACCTTGGCTCAGGCAGGAATCTAAAAAATGAAGGAGGCAAGGGGTCTCTGCCTCCTCCTCGCTGAGAGGCTGCTAACAAAGGAGTGTTAATCGAAGTAATCGACGTTGAAGTAGAAGTAATCCTTATTTTATAATTACATGCTTTATATAATCTAAATTTTGGGGGAGTGCAGTTTGAAGATTAAGTTTCCCCCTTTAAACACATGATCAGATTTTTTAAGATTCCAAATAAAAATTTTCAAAAATAATAAAAAAATTATCGCATTTTCGCCGAGTATACATTTCTAAAGGGCGACATAATTTCGTAGTACATTGAGTACAATCCAAATACATCACTGAGCACATTGCAACTTCGGTTTATTACAATTATGATTACAATTACCAACCAATTCACATTCGCTTATTATCGTTAATTATCGTCATTAAAATACATTAATTACACTATACTAAACTACTATCATTAATTACAGTTTCATTAAAGTACGGTACATCAATTACATTATATTAAAGTATTACATTTAATTACAATTTTAGCAAATTGTTAATTGACATATCTACTACTGAAGTAATCTAAATAGGTGATACAATTGATATAATGAAGGGGAGTTAACCGTTGTTCTATAATTTAAAGGAGATTAACAACAATTTTATATATTTATAGTTAACAATAATTACGCAAAATTATGTCAAATATTATTAGAACCTGGTTGGTTTTCAGAGTTTGAAAGTCTAATTTGCCAGCGATGAGGAAAGCGGACAAAAATACGGTGTATTTTTCATTGGAAGTACACGGACATTTATGATAACGTAAAACATAAGTAATATAGAATTTGAATGACAATTACTGTAGGTAGAAATAGTAAGTACAAGTAATGAGAACGGGGATAACTATGTGACGTAAGCCGATAAGGAACTAGTGGCTAGGCAGGGAAACAATACAGTATATTATAATAATATAACATAACATACAACATAACACCTTATGTTATAAATTTGTAGCAGAACCAAGAGAGAGGATTTCGAATTGAGATGCTTGCTTTTGGCGACGTTATCGGAATTCGAACACCCTGAATCAGCATGAATGAGCAGTTTGCGAGAGGTGAACGCACTTAGAAAAAAAATACATGCGAACGTATTTGCACGATTTTGAACGAACAGGTACGAATGCCTAAAGTTTTGTACACATATTGGTACGTAACACAATAGGTTGTGTGCGTAATATAGACACGAGTAAATATGGACTGATAGATTGATAGGGCGTAAGTAGACAATAGGTAGATGAATAAATAAGTAATAAAATTAATAAAGGATAGCGGTCAAGAAAGAACATGGATGTGCCACTGAAACAAAAATAGAAAGCAACAAATAAAATTTGTATCCAAACTCGCGTTAAGCGATTTTGGTTCTTATGTAAAAATTAATATTGATTATTCATTGTTCATTTTTACAGTGCTCTCCCCTTTAAAATGATATTAATACAATAATATAATACAATTAATACAATACAATAACATAACCTCCCAACTAATTCAAACTAGATGATGACTAATGATTTTTATATTTACAAATTTATATACAGAACAAGTGAGTTTGGGGGGTTGAGTACAATGCAGAGTAATCAAATCTTTAACATGACACTTGCTTAGAGAGTTATTATAAAATATAAAAACTCAAAGATTAATACTTTAATTTTATACAAACAGAATAAAATGATTAATACTTTAATTTAGACAAACAAAGATATTATTAAATTTTACAAATATTTAGTTATCATGATTGTACAGTTAATAAACTAATTTTATTGACTAGTGTAGGTGAAAACCGAATTACGTAATGGATGATGTATAGACCTGTGGTCAAGTGTGTATTTTTGTGTATTAGGTACAGAGTGTAGTGGTTGGTGATATGTCCAAATGGGGAAAAGGGATTTATCGTTGAAGTTATACGTAAATGCGCATACGTATATCTAGGGTGGATCGATTTTACATTTTTTTCGATTTCCATATTCTAATAGAGACAAAAACTTGCGCATGCATGAGAAAATAGCCTCTGCAAAATCTTAGCTTAATAGGTAATCATCTTCTGCCCCCGGCAGAGCGATGAAAATTATATTTTAGTAGTCAAAAACGTACCGTATTTTTCTTATAATTTTTAAAATATTTCAATATGCATCAAAATTATTCCTAATAACTATAAGTTGATGAAAAAGACCTCATATGATCGTTTTTCCAAGCGCGTTGTCCTACGTTAATATCTTTTGCCCCCGGCAACAACGTCAAATGTTGAAAAAGTAGGTAATTTATATACATATTTTCAGATCGGCTCTTTGTCTTAAATAATGCATTTATATATTTCCCATAGCATTTATATCGTTGCTTAGGCATGAAATAACACACGCAAAATTTTATGACTCTAGGCTAGGGTTTTATCTTTACGTCCGTCAAAGAAAATGCCCTGTAATGGTAGCGTGATCTTGTCATCTTGCTGATGCTCAGAACGAACTCTTTTTCTGGCTCTTCTTATCTTATTTCGATCAATCACTGAACTGACATCATCTTCTCGTATCCAGCCAACATCCTCTAACAACGAGGAAGCAATAAATGAAGCAGCTCTGTCTGAGACGCCCGTACGATCACAAGCTTCAGCAAGTACCTGGAGTTTCATTCGTGCTTTTTCCTTCATGTCATGTTTATCTCTCGGTGTTAGTTCATACGATGACGATGATTCTATAGATGTATCCTCGGTTTCACTAGAGGCTGACGAAGAAGGTTGTTCTTGAGAAGTTTCTTGCCGTTTACTAGTCGACGGCTCTTGATGTTCTGCTATTCCTTCTTGTTTCAATATCGCCAATCTTCTTGCAAGAGTCATCTCGTTTTTATTTGTTGTTTCATCATCCAAAGTTCCTATTGCCATTTTGCGATCACTTCTTTGGTCGAGTAAAAACTGTTGCTCTTTCAGTGGTACTCGTCGTTCACGAGGGCAGCTGCATTTTGTCAAATCAGGGCATTTACAAGCCGATATGTCAATAAGGTGGTCTTAGTTGATTTCTTGAAGGCCTCAGATTTTTCTGTAACGATTCGTTCTTCTTTTTCGCGTTCAGTGATTTGATGATGTTAGCCATTTTATCACGATAACTTTTCAACATTTGATTTATCCGTGCTGTCGAAACTGTTGGAATGGAAGCTAATTTCCACAAGTATTCCAGTCTCTCCGTGACCACAGCGGCGATGTCTTTGAATGGAGGTTCCTTCTTTGATGATCTCAACTCAGTTCTCACATGATGGTACTATTGCATCACATCTTCACATGTGGGAAAACATCGCAAATTCAAATCTTTCCCAGCACCAAATATTGGACACGTAACCGATCTTCTAGTTATAGCGGTAGCCATCCTGTAAAGATTAAAGAATAATGTATTGTTCTGTTACGCAATAAAATCGAAAAAAACAGTTATGAGAAAAACAAACAAGGATATGAGCAGAGAGATTGAGCACACTGAGGACTCTGAGTGAGGAGCCACACACACACACACTGAGGACTCGAGGAGCCAGCTGCAAAATACACATCTGCCTTCGACGCTGTCAAAAGGCAACTGAGGGAACTGCGCAGTGCGTACTGGCGCGTCAGTGGCAGCTGCTGCTGGCAGCACTCACCAGAGATGACCTTTAAACCCTAGCCTAGAGTCATAAAATTTTGTGTGTTATTTCACGCCTAAGGAACGATATAAATGCTATGGGAAATATATAAATGCATTATTTAAGACAAAGAGCCGATCTGAAAATATGTATATAAATTACCTATATTTTCAACATGTGACGTTGTTGCCGGGGGCAAAAGATATTAACGTAGGACAACGCGCTTGGAAAAACGATCATATGAGGTCTTTTTCATCGACTTTATAGTTATTAGGAATAATTTGGTGCATATTGAAATATTTTAAAAATTATAAGAAAAATACGTTTTTCACTACTAAAATATGATTTTCATCGCTCTGCAGGGGGCAGAAGATGATTACCTATTAGTATATATACCTATTAGTATATATTTATACTAGATCATTAGTGGTCATTGGTGGATTAGGATTATATCTGTATATATATTTATATATATATATATATACTTTAAGGAACAGATTAGCTTTGATTAAAATAACTTAATTAATACAGGAGCAAAATTTTATATATAGTAAGCAAAAATGATTAAGATTAAATAGCATAATTAGCACTTACACGCAGTGAAATAGTTTATTGTGATATCCAATGATTTTAGCATAAGGTTTGTGCATATATATAGTATATATGTGCATCCATGTGTGTGTAAGGATTCGGGAGGTTTACGAATTAACAAAGTTATATAATAATTTAACGACAATTACTTAATATTAATCGAATAAAAAAAAATAAAAAAAAAAAAAATTGAAAATAAACTGTAATGAACTAACATGAGGTTATAGGGTCCATATTCTTAAAAAAAATAAAAAACAACTTTGGAATTATCACGTTTGATACTGAGGAATGTTCCGCAGTACCAAAGAGGCTCTTGGTTGGTTTCTGGACCAACTGGGTGAAAGGAAACAGATGGTTAAACTGTGGTTTGACTAGAGCCAAAGAAGAATTAACCATGGTTGAACCATTTCTCTGGTTGACACTGGGTTCAACTGGGGTTGGGGGTGTTAACATAAAATAAAATAAAAAAAACAAAGTTTGGAGTACCACATTCGGGGGAATTGAGTGAATAAGCGGCGAGATATGTCTGAAATTGACAATACGTCTTTTCGTGAGAACTTTGCTCTTTAGGAAAACATTCATTGTCACTGCTTAGATAAAAAATTAAAGGAGGTAAAACAAAACGGAGGGACGGCATGTTCCTCAGCATAGTAATTTAAAAAGGTCGTTGGGACATGAACGATTAATTATTACACAACTATTATCATCACATATACATTACAATAATTATCAAAATCGTTATAAACAATTGTAAATCTGTTTTTATTACAAGAAAATATATAATTTCACCTATATATTTATATACGCAACAACAGAATGCAAAAAGGAGACAAATCGGTCAAGTTCCTTCTTACAAAAAAAAAAAAAGGTTGAATTAAAGACAAACCTGTCAATTCAGGATGAATTTAATTTTCTCTTATAACAAAAAGAAAGGTTGAATTAAATTCTTTTAAACAACAACAAAAAAGTTGAATTCAATTGACTGCATTGAAATGACTTGGGACTTGAAAACTGACTTGGGACTTGAAAACTGAGACTTGAAACTAACTTCAAATAAAACTGACTTCAAATTAAACAAAATAACTTCAAAACTGATTGAAACTGACTTCAAAACTGACTGAAACTTCAAAACTACTTGAAACTGATTAACTTGGAACTGATTAACTTGGAACTGACTAACTTGGAACTGACTTGAAACTGACTTGCAACTGAAACTTCTGACTTGAACTCTATCAAGTATCTTGAAACTGAATTGACTGAAATTGACTGCACTTGAACTCTATCAAGTGGAGTCTATTATTCTCTGGGTTTGGTTGTCCCTCTTGGAAGCAACTAACTAACTGAAACTAACTGAAATGGACTGCACTGAACTGCTATCAGTGGAGTCAACTGAAACTGACTTGCACTTGAACTGCTATCAAGTGGAGACTATTAATCTCTGGGGTTTGGTTGTTCCTCTTGGATACAACCAACTGAAACTGTCTGAAAACTTATTTGCAACTTAGTTGCAACTAAAACTGACTTGAAACTGATTTGCAACGGATTTGCAAATAAAACTGACTCGAAACTACTTCAAGTATCTCTATAAATCTCTGGGGTTTGGTTGTTCCTCTTGGATGCAACCAACTGAAACTGAAAACTGAAACTGGAACTTGAAACTGCTTCAAGTATCTCTATAACTCTATAAACTTTCTATAAACTCTCTTTCTTAGTTTGCAAGTCAATTCAATTCAATAATTTGAAAAAAATTGTAAACAAAAATACGAAATTAAACACATTTCACTCGAATGTACGCGAAGGTAGAGTAATATTATGTTTGATACATAAAATAAAATTATTCTATACTAACTATAATAGTAAAAATAACTGTGAAAATAACCCTCTGAAAATAACTCTGTGACATTTAACTCTGTGCATTTAACACTGTGACAATAACTCTGTGACAATTAACTTCTGTGAAAATTAATTGTGAAAATTAACTTCTGTGAAAATAACTGTTTCAATAAAAAAAATGCATCACTGGTGTCTGAAATGTTCACTGTTTCTTGTTAAATCTGACTTAATACTAATTAACTGTTAATAATGCTGTCTTCTCAACTGGTTACAAATTACTTAAAAAAAAAAAACTGTACTTAACAAAATTTCTACGGCGAAATCCTTAGAGACGTGTCCTGAAGTCGTGTCTTGCTGGCTACTTCTTCTAGATGAGACGAGACGGCTAACTTGGAGTCGTTACACACCGGTTCAAGGGTGAATGTGACGAACTGGAAGTCGTGACACGCCGGCCGAATGGTGGGTCTTATTAACTTGGTAGTAGGGTCGCCACAATAATTTATCCTGATGCAGGGTAATTTCTATCCTGGCCAAAGGGTGGCCACTTGTTAAAATACTGGCTATAGGGTCGCTACTTATCTTCCTTCTTCTATGGCCTGGGTTGTCTCGATTTCCAGGGTCTAGAAGACTGGAAGAATCCTGGATGCAGGAGTCGTAAGTTTCTTATCTTGGGGCAGAGGTTGCTAGTTTTTTTTTATCTTGGGGCAGGGTCGCCAGTTGTTAATTCTTCTCTTTCTATAATACTCTGATACTTTCTCTTGGTTCGCCGAATTTCTTTTTATAACTTATCGACATTATTGACTGAGTTCGACGATGGTACGGCTCGAAGGAAAAGATAAAAACTTTTTTTTACTGTAATTTACTTCTAAAAAATGTACAGGTAGTGCACTGAATTTACAGGGGTAGAGGTTCGACCTCTTTCGACCATGGCTCAGGCCAGAATCTATAAAATGAAGGAGGCAAGGGGCCTCTGCCCCCTCCTCGCTGAGAGGCTGCTAACAAGGGAGTGTTAATCGAAATAATCGAAGTTGAAGTAGAAGTAATCCTTATTTTACAATTACATGCTTTATATATAATCTAAATTTTGAAGGAGTGCAGTTTGAAGATTAATTTTTACCCTTTAAACACAGGATCAGATTTTTTAAGATTCCAAATAAAAATTTAAAAAATAATAATAAGAAAAATGATCGTATTTTCGCCGAGTATACATTTCTAAAGGGCGACATAATTTCGTAGTACATTTAGTACAATCCAAGTACATCACTGAGCACATTGCAACTTCGGTTTATTACAATTATGATTACAATTACCAACCAATTCACATTCGCTTATTATCGTTAATTATCGTCATTGAAATACATTAATTACACTATACTAAACTACTATCATTAATTACAGTTTCATTAAAGTACGGTACATCAATTACATTATATTAAAGTATTATATTTAATTACAATTTTAGCAAATTGTTAATTGACATATCTACTACTGAAGTAATCTAAATAGGTGATACAAATGATATAATGAAGGGGAGTTAACCGTTGTTCTATAATTTAAAGGAGATTAACAACAATTTTATATATTTATAGTTGACAATAATTACGCAAAATTATGTCAAATATTATTAGAACCTGGTTGGTTTTCAGAGTTTGAAAGTCTAATTTGCCAGCGATGAGGAAAGCGGACAAAAATACGGTGTATTTTTCATTGGAAGTACACGGACATTTATGATAACGTAATACGTAAATAATATGGAATTTGAATGACAATTAGGTAGAAATAGTAAGTACAAGTAATGAGAGCGGGGATAACTATGTGACGTAAGCCGATAACGAACTAGTGGCTAGGCAGGGAAACAATACAGTATATTATAATAATATAACATAACATACAACATAACACCTTATGTTATAAATTTGTAGCAGAAGCAAGAGAGAGGTTTTCAAATTGAGATGCTTGCTTTTGGCGACGTCATCGGAATTCGAACACCCTGAATCAGCATGAATGAGCAGCTTGCGAGAGGTGAACGCACTTAAAAAAAAATTAAAAAATAATACATGCGAACGTATTTGCACGACTTTGAACGAACAGGTACGAATGCCTAAAGTTTTGTACACATATTGGTATGTAACACAATAGGTTGTGTGCGTAATATAGACACGAGTAAATATGGACTGATAGGTTGATAGGGCATAAGTAGACAATAGGTAGATGAATAAATAAGTAATAAAATTAATAAAGGATAGCGGTCAAGAAAGAACATGGATGTGACACTGAAACAAAAATAGAAAGCAACAAATAAAGATTTTATCCAAACTCGCGTTAAGCGATTTTGGTGCTTATGTAAAAATGAATATTGATTATTCACTTCATTTTTACAGATATATATATTATATATATATATATATATATATACATATGGAAATTATTTCGCGAGAGTAACCTGTGAAAATTATTTATGATGAAAAGAACCACGAAGGAAAGGAAACAAAATGGTGCTCAAGCGCTTTCGTCTAATGACATCCTCAGGAACACTGAAGTAAATAAAGTGTTCGAGACTATATATACGTCACAAAAAAAAATATATGTTGCGCCCAAACATCGAAATCGCTCATTGAGCGAAAAAAACAGCCACAACGCGCCGTGGACGCATCCAAGTGACCACACACCGATGCTAGACATTTTGATGTTTGGGCGTAACATATATATATATATTTTTGTGACCTATACATAATTTCGAACTCTTTATTTACTTGAGTGTTCCTAAGGATGTCATTAGACGAAAGCGCTTGAGCACCATTCTGTGTTTCCTTTCCTTCGTAGTTCTTTTCATCATATATATATATATATATATATGTATATGTATATATATGTATTATGGCCCTGCAAAGCTTCGAAATTCGATTTGATCTCGAATTGGAAGAGAGGATTCGATTTGATTCGTTAGCTCGGGCTCCGATTCAATATTTTCGAATCTCCTTTAAGTCCGGTGAACAACATCAGTGATGTTGTTTTGAAGAACACTTTCGTAAATAAACACTTTTCTTTTTACTTAGGTTATAATTCGTTCTATATACTGAGACCAATCTCTTGAATACCATTGTTCCTCCTGATGATCAAATACGCAATACATTTTTTTAGAAGAATTTACTTTGTCCTTTGTTCTCACATATGTGTACAGTTGATTCGATTCGAGGTTCCATTCGATTTGAATTGTTTGGGATGATTTGATTCGAGATTCGATTCGAAATAAAATTGTGATTCTCAGGGCCCTAATATATATATATATATATTGTAACGTAAAATGAGGTGGTTTTTTTTTTATACTTTGAGTATTTATTGGTATTAATGGTATTAATTATACCTTTATTTTAAACCTGCTGTTGTTTAAGCCACATCATACGTTTTACCCAATGTTATATATTTTAGTATTTCTCTGTTAATAAGTGTAGGGGGATAATCATAAATCTTTTACAAAAATAATATATTTGTCACAGACCTTATTAAATCAATTACAATATAACAATGAATTTGTTGAATATTTATTTTTAGAAATTACAAGTGAGACATTGATTCTTCAAGAATTTGATATTTAGAATTAACATAATGAGTCAAGATATGACTGTTAGCCAAATGTTTTGGCATGGAATCAATTACCATGAAAAAGAATGACACTTAATCATAAGTCAATTACTTAAAATGCATAAACACTTGAATTTTGACTGATAGACAATTTTAATCTACATTAGGTAGTTATTAACTGAACAGAGCCGTTTCGTAATATGTCAGATCTTTTAAAATGAATAATCGCATACATACAGTACTACAATTTTCATTGACTTATCTTTTCGAACGACGGTTGATTCTTTACACGGCCTTTTCACTGTATTTTGTACAAAATACAATTCTATAGAATTACTTGAGTCCTATCTGGTTATTACACCATTTCAATAATTAAATGAAATGGTATAATATATAAGGTAAGAGAATAAAAATGAATGTATAATTTCAATAATTTCAAATTGTCAGTACTTTTCTTACAGACGTAAACCCCCCTTTGGATGGGTTAAATTTCTTGTAATTTCGTTCGTATCTACCTTCTCTTACACTATACTATTTATTTTCTGCGCAAGAACTTTGAGTCTATCGCGTTTTCTAAGATGAATTTTAAGGAGAGACGATTTTTACGTCTTATTTGAGCTAAGCCGTTTTCTTCCTTTTGAAGTGGGAGGACAGACTCTTTATGTGAGACTTTTTAACAGACGCGAACTTTCGTTCACTTTTTGCTCAGCGAGTATTTCACTCAATTTGAGAATAACGATTTCGGTTTTACGTGCAACACGATTTTAATCTTATCCCGACGACACACTTCGTATAAACTTGTACTCGAGCAAACTTTCATTAAGAACTAATTTTGTTCCTAACAGGAGAATTAAATCAAATGCTCCCATTTAAATTTAACACAAGTTCATAAGAGTAGACCTTATCTCGCCACGTTCCGAAATGCACCAACGACGCGTTTTTTTCTTTTTCACGGTTGGGGCATCTTCCCGCTTCGAATTCAAGGCATGTGTCTGAATGGCTACATTTCTTTTGAAAATGTACTTTTTACATTAATTATCTTCCCTAGTATCTGGGTACCTACATAGGGCATTGTTATCCGAACATATTCAGAATTAAATGGACAAATGAATTCATGTCTTTTTCCCAAAATTACATGTGTTTTTAATATGAAATTCCATGTATTTAAGAATTTATAAACCGCTTCGTTTACATTCGAACTATGTGAAAATGTCCCGCCATCTTGACGAATAAAGAGTTCTTTATTTGCTTGGCTTTCAGTTTGATTCTGGTTGGTATTTATAAATACTTATTCATACATACATTTATATGAATAACTATAGGAGGGTAATTCAATAAGTATTCGCACTTTTTACTTTCACAATTTTATTTTCACATCTGATAGATTATAAACAAATCACTTCTCAACATAATCTCCCTGTTTCTCAATACACTTAGTCCAGCGATCTACAAGCTTCCTAATGCCATCACAAAAGAATGTTTTTGGCTGTGTGCGTAGCCAGTCATGCACCACCTCCTTCAAGTCATCATCGCCTTGGAATCGCTGACCTCTCAAAGCGTCTTTTAGTGGTCCAAACAGGTAAAAATCCGGTGCCAGGTCTGGAGTGTAGGCTGGATGGTCGAGAACTTCAAATTTAAGTTCTTGAAGGCACTGGAGATGAAACATGGATCCATCACTATGAACCAGAAAGCAAACGATAGAGCATGCAATGGAAGCATCCAATATCTCCCGTTGCAAGGAAGTTCAAAGCGCAGCCGTCAGCAGGTAAAGTTATGCTAACACTGTCTTGGGATACACGAGGCCCTATCCTTGAACATGATCTAGAACGTGGAACTACAGTAACAAGTGAGTGCATCGTATTCTGACATGCTTCGGAATGAGTTAAAGCAAGCAATTCGCACAAAACGGAGAGGGAGATTGTCGGAAGCTGTTATTCTGTTACACGACAATGCGCACCCTCATACCGCTGCACAGACTAGAAAATGCCTTCAAGAACTTAAATTTGAAGTTCTCGACCATCCAGCCTACACTCCAGACTGGCACCTTCGGATTTTTACCTGTTTGGACCACTAAAACGCTTTGAGAGGTCAGCGATTCCATGGCAATGATGACCTGAAGGAGGCGGTGCATGACTAGCAACGCACACAGCCAAAAACATTATTTTGTGATGGCATTAGGAAGCTTGTAGATCGCTGGACTAAGTGTATTGAGAAACATGGAGACTATGTTGAGAAGTGATGTGTTTATAATCTTTCAGATGTGAAAATAAAATTGTGAAAGAAAAAGTGCGGATACTGTTTGAATTACCCTCGTATATACAATTCACTCTGCTTGCATGATCAATCCATTTGTAGTTTATTTAATAACCAGTAATTAATTAAACCTTGTTCCATTACTCCCATACGTAACAACACACACACAGACACACATATATATATATATATATATATGTGTATATATATATATATATATGTATATATGTAAATGAATAATGAATAATCCTTATATTCATTTTTGTATATAAAGTCCAAAATCGCGTGACACTCTAGATATATATAAAACGCAAGCATTGGAAATTTGTTTATTTTCTTTCTATTTTATTTTTGCTAAATAAGTGATGAATTATTTCTTTTTATAAATTACTTAGTCATTTTTTAGATTTAGCTTAATCATCTAATCGTGTTAAATTTTCCAATATTCATTTTCTTTATACATTCTCTCTTAGTTGTAAAAGATGAAGTCATGTCTTGCTCAACACTTAATTTTAAATTTTAAGCATTTAATTTTGGCCCCATGCATGTTTAATTTTAATCCATAATAAAATGCACATTTCAATTTCCATTTTTAGTTAACTCGGTAAATCATTATAAAATCAGATCTGTCAATATGCTGTTTAAAAGAAAAATATGACTTCATCTCCAAATATCTTGCTCATCTGTCTAGGCGCTGTTGCAGCCAAAAAATTTACCTTTATCTTCAAATATTTTGCAAATCAAAACAGGTCAACATTACATAATAATGATGTCACCAAAATTTGTGTATATAAACTCGTATAATTTTTTCAAATTTTCATTCTGATTATAATTTAGTAATTTTCACAAGAAGAAATGGGAGTGTAGTATAAGAGAAACTACTGCGATTCCTTACAGGGTACCAGCTACCCCAGAGTGGGAAATGCGTTGCTGCCACCTAACCAGAGCCTCCGTCAACCTCGAACCGCCCAAGGCCATAGACGGAGGGGTTAACAATTGGCGACCGATGCAACCAGGATTCTTCCAGTCTTCTAGACCATGGAACTACAGCCAACATTCAACAAATTGTAGATATATCATTTGACCGCCGTGTTACGACTTCCAGTTCACGTCCATCATTTGACCGGCCTGTCACGAAGTCCAAGTCCTCTACGCCCATTCTTCGTCCAGGAACAAGTGGCCAGCAAAACACGTCTTCAAGGATTTCGCCGAAGGAATCTCGTTAAGTACAGATCTCTTTTTCAAATTAATTACTAAACATTTGATAAGTCAGCATAATTACCAGTTAATAATTAGTATCAAGCCAGAATTAACACAAAACACAGTGAACACTCCATACACCAGTGATACACTTCTTTTTATTGAAACCCATTTCATATTTAGCATAAAATAATTTTATTTAATATGCCAATTATAATATTACCGTACATTCACGTACATTAGAGTGAATTTTTGTTTTTATTTTTTTACATTTGTTTACAATTTTTCAAATTTTTTTCCTAGTTAGGCAATTTGTGGAGCATCTATTTGTTTATTTCTTAGAGAGAGTAGTTAGGAAAACCACTCAAATGATCATTCCAGAGATTGAGATTGGTTAAGCAGACGAAAATTTGAATACTAAATTAACAGTACCTTTGCATATGAGCGACTCAAACGGTGCGTTTTCTGACATTGAAAATTCCCCTACATCCATTTTTCAACCTATCCCGCGCTCTTCAAACATACTTCCAAACACGCAAACTTCTTCAGATCAAGCACAAACCAACATGTCTGAAAGAGGTCCGCTGCATACATTAATTTAGGTACACTTGTAAACCTTCTTCATACCGTCCTAATTTTTAAGGGAACCAGAGCCAGTAACTTCGTTGAACCGCACGTAAAACCTTGGATTGAGTCTCAAGAACAGCATTTCTTGAGCGAAAACATCATAGATGATGACATAAAAATTAGGGGAGCTAAAAGGTTTATTGACCCTAAAGAGGGGAATGCCCATGATACAGTTACATTTATCCCATCTATTAGCGGAGCTACAACTTGGGACAATTTTATAAAACTCTTATTAGAATTTTACAAGGAAATAACACTCGCACAACCTTTGACAACATTAGAAGCTGTCTTCCAAGCTAAATGGAAGAAAGAACAACACGAAGATTTAAATAATTTTATTGCACCAACACACAAACTCGTAGGAGAAGCCTTCCGAGCCGCAGAAAACGCATGCAACATTATATTCACTTCACAACAAAGAAATCTAATGGTAGCAGCGTTCATTTATCAAAACCTCCCCTTAGAACCTAAAAAGAAATTTCAAGAGTGTCTAGATATTAACAAACTAGTAAGCGAAGTTATAAATAAAAGAAGGGAACTATACCCAGACTTAGCAAGCCAGAACTACCGGAAGGGTAGAGAGACTCCCATACACTACATCCAACAAAACAACAACTCCTTAAATCTAGGCAGATGCAGGGAACACCGCCTCAGAAACAAACTCCAGAAACCCAGAATTCACCCCCTCCTCCTCAGTGTTTTAATTGTGATAGTTTTGGGCACATGATGTGCCAATGCAATTATCCCACTTATTGCTTCCACTGTCATGAACAATAATTTAGGGTAGAGCGAATTTTTTTTTCTTTTGCATCTATTTCTCCATTGGTACAAAAGTTGTAGAGTGATGTCTATAATAACTCTGCCAAATATTGTTCAGTTTGGTATTCATTCACTGGTTCCACAAGGAGCAAGTATATTTTGTTATCTATGCAAAAGAATTAATGTCCAGAAACTGATCACGTCTTACAAAGCAAATCGTAAAATTTAGTGGGTTTCGGTGATTTTGCTTGAAAAAAACACTTTATATGTAAATTTTTTCGTATTTTGATACTAAAGTATTGTACCAGTTGACAACTCCCAGTTAAAAGCTGCTGATGTTGTAGATAGAACTTAGTTGCACAGTGGACGTTAAGAAGAGAGGTAATGTCGTTATATATACAATAAAATTTGATAATTATTATATTTGATAATATTACAATACATCATAATATTCATATTATCATATTAATATTATCATCTAACTAATATTATACTTTTTGCAGCACTGATTATGAATTGTACAAGGCAAGCCAGAAAAAAACAGCTGTCGGCATTCTCACAGGCATCAGAATTTGATGCCAGACCCTTTAAAATTAATGTTTTGCCAACAACTTCGGATGTTATTTCGCATTACCAATATGTAAGATTAGAAATTAAATCATTACCAACAAGTGCTGAACCAAAAGTGACAGAGATAGCTGAGAAGGTTGCTTCTGATATTGCGAACATATGAGATAAAGCTTCAATTCCAATCATCTCTCATACCAGCTTGATAAGGAAAATACGAAAGTGTCATGACCAGTACCAGAATTTGCTGAAGTCAATTAAAAGAGCTGGAACGCCTACTTTTGACAGCAAATGGCAAAATTTTCTCAAGGGAACAGCTAAGTTGTTTGATGTACTGTAGGTGCTTGCCAATGTATTTTAATCTCGGCTTGCAAATGTGAGGCAGCTCGTCGAGTTCCTATTCCTGAAAGAAATTTTTGACTGACCAGAGAACTCAACGACAAATGGGCATCGGGGGAGTTGCTTTATCACTGACAAAAATATTACAAAAGCGCACTGAACGCAAATTAAACAGTCAGAAGAGAACTGAAGATGAAGTAAGCACAAGTCAGACCACAGCATCTCTGAACCTTTCATCATATGAAACAGATACAAATGAAAACTCTGACAATTCTGGTACTGAGATCACATTGCTAAGTAAAGCAATTAATCCTTCACCCATGACACATCAGATGAGAATTAGTGTGCTTGTTTTGGCAAGAATCTGTGATAGATATGGTGTTTCGGATCGATCTGCTGCAGCTGTTACTAATGCTGTGATGCAAGACCTTGGCATAATTCACAAAGAAAACATGCCCCACGTTGTAGATAGGCACAAGTTCAGAAGAGAGCGAAAAAAGCAAAGGGCAGAAATGTAAGATTTTCCAACAGAAACACCGTGCAAGGGATTATACTTCGATGGTCGAAGGGATAAAACACGAGTGAGGTTAAACAAGGTGGGAAATATTAACTGAGAAGTAGCACTGAAGAGTACATTACTCTTATTCAAGAATCACAGTCAATTTTCTTAGGTCACACCACTCCACTGTCAGGCAGGAGCAAAGATATATTTAAGTCCATTATCTCATTTCTGAAAGAAACTAGTGTTAATACAGATACACTTATTGCTGTTGGTTGTGATGGCACAGTAACAAATACTGTGACTAAAGTGTGTGCTTAGACTCTTAGAAGACCATTTCAGAAGACCTTTGCAATGGATGATATGTATGTTTCACATGAACGAACTTCCTCTACGACATCTTTTCCACCATCTCGATGGCCGAACACGTGGACCAACTGCATTCATGGGTGAACTTGGCCAAGCAATAGCCACATGTGAACAACGCAAAATTGTAAGATTTGACCCAATTCCTGTTGATTTACCACAGTGCTTAGAAAATACAGAGTTAAGCACTGACCAGAAATATTTCTGGGATATTTGTAAGGCTATATCATCTGGCAACTATTCGTAAGATCTTGAGACACCAACCTGGCACTGTAAGCCATTCTAGATGGCTGACAATTGCAAACAGAATCCTGCGTTTGTGCATGGCAACCAAAAATCCTTCAAAGCCCCTTCTAACTCTGGCCGAATTTGTTTGCAAAGTATATGCTCCACACTGATTCAATATAAAAGTTAATTCTTCATTTACAGATGCTGCAAGAAATTTGTGGCAGATAGTCCAGAGTTCCAGATATTTGAAAGCAGGTTGTTGACCCTGTAATTCAGAGGAATGCTTATTATGGTCACCCTGAAAATATACTGATTGCCATGCTTGCTGATAATCGAGATCATATGAGGAAGTTGGCGCTTCGACGGATAATGGCTGCAAGAGCTGAAAAAAGGAGTCATACAAACATTAGGCATTTCGTGATTCTCAAACTGAATATTTTTGCATCTGAATACTATTATGAATTAATCGATGACTGGCAAAGAGATGGAAGGCTGGAACCTCCTCTAACCCAGCATGTCCCCAATGAGGAGCTGACGCAGTTTGTAAATGAAGAAGGCGCCGCACCAGAATTAGAGTTTGATAAACTACCTTGTCATACTCAAGCTGTTGAACGTGGAGTACGCCTTGTTACTGAAGCTTCCGCAGCAGTATGCGGATCCAGGAACGGAGATGGGTTCATCCGCTCTCGTTTAAGATCAAGAAAAATAATGCCTCATTTCAACACCAAATTACAGTAGATTACAAGTGTGACTAAATTCTCTGACAATCCACCAAGGTAGGGAGGTTGGGGTGGATTAGGTGGAACCCGCTGTGCAATCATCTCCTCGTGGTGGGTTATGGGTATATTCATATTGCGTGAATATAGCAGAGTTGCACTCAAATATTTAACAGTGCTTTAAAAAAACATATATTACAAATATCCGATTTTATATTAAAATGTGTACATTTTTAAAGCGCTTGCGGAACCAGAAGATGAAACGCTTTGGCAAAAATATTTAAACGGAAAATTACCTCCATCAGTACGCAACTTTTCTCCCCCTGGAGAACATGATAATCGGAATTTTTTTTTAGACACTTCTTTTCACTCCATCCTAATGAACACGGTCATCGCTGACAAAGCCCATTCTCGGTACAGTCCCCACTTCCAGAAATCAAATCACCAACGCTCCCAAAAGCCCTCCAATTCTCAGAAGCCAGTTAATTCCAAGCTTCAACAGAATCAGCAAAGTTGAATGGTCCTGTACGTAGAAGTGCCCATTGAAGAATCAGTTTCCCCAGAGTACACTTTTCAAGAAGACCCTCTAGTTTATGATGGTCCAGTAGCGTATGACTCAGGTTCTCCCATAGAAGTCGGTTCAAGTTCTTTTTTAGGTCCAGCTTTGGAGGCAGCAGTTCAGCCTCCTCCCTCCTAAATAGTAATAATAAACCCACACACATCCATAAACTACCCATCAGGATTATAGATGCGAACCTACTGATTTAATAATAAATTGCAGCACAGATAACCAAGATATAACCGCTCTCCTAGACAAAAGAGCATATGCAACATTAATTAAGAAACAATGTGCAGATGAGTTACAAGAAAGTATAGATTATAAATAAAAAATTAAGGCACCTTCCTACCAACTCAGAGGAGTTACAGGCACACCTATACCTACATATGGAAAAATCGAATTATATCTAAAAGTTGGTAACGCGGTATATCCCGAAAAATGTTGTAGTGTGGACGTAGTTAAGAGTTATCTTACTAGGTATGGATTTCTTCAACCGGAATCAATAGGAAGTTTATCCAGCCGAAAAATTGGTTAAGTGTAGAAATAGGACACACCCTCTCTATGAAAATAATAGACAACTGCCGCAAGTTCAGTCTAATATTCACAGAATCAGTTTAGTTCGGATTTCCGAAAGAAATAGGAAACCCCCGCTAGTTTCAGTTAACCCAGTGGTTGAGATTCAAAATCCAACCAAAACGGTTTTTCAGCGAATAAGGCAAATTTTAATCACCGAACAAGAGGCAGATTCACAATTTTTCATATGCCCTACAGAGCACATAACAATAGCACCTTATGAGAAGATTTGTTTCCTAGCAAGAGTAGTAAACGGTCAAGGAAAAGTATTAGAGTCAGATTGCACTCTTAATACAGAGAAAAATAATTTCAAGAGAGATATTCTTATTGCCCAAGTTCTTAGTCATAGTCAGAATTTAGCTTTTCTTGTTGTTTGTTTAAACAAAGGAAAAATACCTATTGAATTAACTTCAAATCAGAGAATAGGAACTGTTTCCACAGTAGAAATAAATTCAGATTTCCCCAGCAGTACTAGAAATCGTGTTTCCAATTCATTAGAGTTAATAGTATCGCCGCAAAAAAGGTCGAGTGCAATTGCAATGCAACAACGCAACATTGCATGCAACATTGTATACAACATTGCATTCAGCATGCTGCAAGTGTTTTGAACCCCCTTCACCCCCTACGGGCCCCCCCTTCAGCGCCTTCCCGCCCAAAAAAATATTTATATATATATATATATATATATGTGTATATCTGTGAAATCCAAGGGTAACCAAACCGGGGTGCCAAGCGGTATCCTAATCTAGCAGCTCAGGCCACCAAAATTATATATATAGATATATATATATATATATATATATATATATTAGGGTTTTCCACTTTTTATCAAGTTTGTGAATTTCAATACACTTTGCTCTTTCCCGTACACCTTATTCTGTAAAGCATATGTATCAATTTGAAGCAAATTGACACACCATTTAGAGGTGCACACTTATGTCACTCTGATACCTTAGCCCTTGTAACCAATCTCGAGAATGTCCAACTTCCAACATATTGTAATGTTTTCTTTTCTTTGCACAGGTGCAAAAAGTGTTGAAATGGAAAGAAAGAAGATCTGGCTGATTGAAAAGACTCCAGTCGAAGAGCTCTTAGGAGCAAGATTGCCATCTCGGGAGCAATCCTCCTCTGCTTTGTACCATCACCTGGAGCTGAAGGAAACTCCCCCTTGCCATCAAGTCTACGAGTATCAAGCTTCAAGAATTTGGAAGAAGGAGAATATCCCCGTGAAGAGAGGAGAACATTAGAGCTGCTACCTAAAACTGTACAAAGAGGTACCAAAACTTGAAGAAGTCGAGAGAGACGGCAAAGCCATTATAAATTGTCAGGTGTGGAAGGGAGACCTTGCTGACCTTTTCGACATCGCTTATCAGGTGATGAGCATGAGTTCAGTTCCGGAGGAGGACAAGGTTTTCTTGTCCTCCCAGAGGGAGGACAGAATGAGTTCTTCAATTGGCGCGTGGATAGGAAACACACCATTGGCTGTCAAACGGAAGAAAGGCTAAGAAACTGAACTTCGAAAACGAAAGCATGCTGAAGAAGCTGAAAAGATCTCCGAGAAATGAAGCTGGATAGCACATCTTCTAGCTCACGGCGACAACAGATGATGATGATGAGATTTGCTGCTTTTGGCCTCTAAGTCACCTCGTCGTTCCAAGAAACACGGCTTGTCCAACACTCGTGCTACTTTCGATAGAGAACAACTCTCTATTTCGACAAGCAAGCACTTCTTCATTGTAACTGCTAAAAGTCTCGGACAAGATGTATCGCAGATTATTATTTCGCCATCAACTGTTCATCGAGCACGTGCCAAGTATCGAGAGAAAATGGCCAAACAACTTGAGGAGTCGATCTTCAAAGATCCACCTCTCTTAGTTCTGCACTGGGACAGCAAGCTACTACCCCAAACTGCTGGCGGAAGCTCTAGAAGCTTGGAAGACAGAGTAGCTGTTGTGGTAGCAGGGAAGGAGTTGGAGCATCTTCTTGGAGTGTCTGTTGCCCAGGATGTTACTAGTGAAGAAATGGCTCGAGCCGTCATCCAGGAGCTGCAACGATTTGGAATTCACGACCGCATCATTGGCCTCTCGTTTGACACTACGGCGTCCAATACCGGACTTCTGCAAGGGGCATGTATGAGAATTGAACAATTCGTTGGTCGGTCGCTCTTGTAGTTGCCTTGCCGTCACCACATGTTGTGGTAGCAGGGAAGGAGTTGGAGCATCTTCTTGGAGTGTCTGTTGCCCAGGATGTTACTAGTGAAGAAATGGCTCGAGCCGTCATCCAGGAGCTGCAACGATTTGGAATTCACGACCGCATCATTGGCCTCTCGTTTGACACTACGGCGTCCAATACCGGACTTCTGCAAGGGGCATGTATGAGAATTGAACAATTCGTTGGTCGGTCGCTCTTGTAGTTGCCTTGCCGTCACCACATTTATGAGCTCATTTTGAAGGAGGTCTTTCATAAGTACCTGGGGCCAACAAGTGGTCCTGAAATCCTGTTGTTTCGACGATTTCAGCAGCGTTGGGACTTTATTAACAAAAATTGTTTCAAAACCATGATCGATGAAGAAGAGCCAGCCACTAGGTACTTGGAAGATGAATGAATCAGGATGGTGAGTTATCTTCGTGGAGTCATTGAAAGTTCATGTCACCCGAGAGAAAATTATGAGGAACTTCTCAAGCTGTCGCTCCTTTTCCTTGGAGGCTGGGTTGGAGCTGAGTTCTCCTTCAGGACTCCAGGAGCCCATCATCAAGCCAGATGGATGGCGAAAGCTATCTATGTGCTGAAAATGGTTTTGTTCTGGGAGCAACTGGAACTCACCGACCGAGAGGTGAAGGGATTGCACGACGTGGCCCTTTTTACGTGTTTCAGTTATGTCCGGTTCTGACACGAGGCAGTGGTCAGTAGGTGGGCCCCGAAAAATGACCTAGACATGATTCAATTGTTGATTTCATATCCGAACAAGGACCTGGGTCAGGCTGCCTTGAGATTTGCCAAAAGGCATCTATGATATCTCTCGGAGACTCTAATCGGCTTGGCTTTCCTCGATGAACGGATATCGCCAAATGAGAAAGAAAAGATGTTCCAGGCCTTGAACAAACCTGCGTCGAGGAAAGAACTCAAACGACTCGAGTGGAAAACCTGACTTTTGAAGGCAAGGATCTGAGCAACTTCCTCACTCAAAGGACGAAGACATTCTTCGACAACTTCGGCGTCGGGGATGTCGACAACGTAGAGGAGTACACCAAAAATGACTGCTTGAGAGAGTCAGTCAACGCGCTGAAAGTCGTAAACGATACGGCGGAGAGGGGAATTGCATTAATCAAGCAATTTAATGAATCAGTCAAGGACGAGAAGCAAAAACAATTCTTGTTGCGGAGTGTTGAACATCATCGAAATGAGGAGCCGAAAAGAACCAAGGCGGGAACGTCCTTGTACCAATTCAAAAATTGATTCGGATTTTCTGATTTTAATACTAGTTTTTTATTTTCTTTGCTTCCAAGGGAGAATTCTTTTGTAACACTGAAGAAACTTTTGTATTATTAAATTGTATGGTATTGTGTACTGTGGATTGATTTGAATTTTCCAATTTTATTATTAGAGTTTTTCATTTTCCGTGGTTCCAAGGAAGAATTTTTTCGTAATACTGAAGAAAATTGTTTATTATAAAACGTTCAAATGTGTGCAACCCCTAAATATCACTTAATCGTTTTCAAAATTGGTGCACATCTTTCTTACATGAAAAGGAATAAAAGCACAAGCAAAGTGGAGAAAAATATTGACCTTTGATATTTTCCTCTGTACGAGTGAAACACCCTAATATATATATATAATAAATTATATATATATATATATATATATATATATATATATATATATATATGCATGTGGGTGTGTGGGTAGCCTAAACACAAGGAGAGAGACAGAAGATCCATCCATTCGTAGCCATGGAGCATCGCATAATGGTGTCTTCAGCATCACATACAGCTGGCTTAGAAGGCAGCCATGCCACAGCCTGTCGTGTATGGCGTCCACAGTTATTTATGTACATATAAACTAGCATCGCTATGCCTCAAGAGCACACACACTGTATCGTTTATATATATATATGTCCTTCATTTCCATTAATGTTTGCTTAAAAGGTGTAAATAAAACACAGCTACAGCTGTCTCCGATGAATTTTTTGTTTACGTAACACGTCGGCCTAACTACTAAAATGATCGAGTGTGGGCCACAACACCAGATGAAATCGATGACAATGAACATTTTCACGAATTATTAAAAAGTCCAGACTGTGTTGGTGTGTTTGTTTTGTTCACTGCAAAGAAGCTCATGTCGGTGCTGAAGCCAAATGGTCAGAGTTGGGATGGACAGTATTTTCGTGATATTATTCCATCCCAGCATGTCATTCCTTTTCTAAGAAACCCAAACAATGTTATGGATGTCGATTAGGTCACACTTCTGCACGATAAGGCCCCCTTCCTTAAGGCATTAGCGACTCAACAGTTGTTGCGGAACCATGAGATCGATTACTTTGGAAATGAAGAATGGCCAGGAAATTCTCCTGACCTGAACGTCTGTGAACACATTGGATCAGTTATAAAGGACAAGGTTGAATGTCTCTTGCTTCAAGAACCTGCAGCAAATCGGTTTTCGATGGATACAATGAAGCAACACATTGAAACTGTTTTAGCAAATTTGTGTAACGATCAAGATCTATTCACGTCACTTTTGGCAAGCTACCCAAAGCGAATTCTGGCTGTCTTGGAAGCCAATGGCGGGAACACCAAGTTTTAATTGTTTCTTATTAAATGCAGGATTAAATTCTCTTTTGTAAGGTATGTTTAGTTTTACTGTAACTCTAATGGTTTAGGCCATGGGCGGGGGGCTAAGGTTTATTGGAGCCCCGTACATTAGGTACAAAAATATTGATAATACGAATTATATATATTTATATCGAAAATATCACAGCAGTATAGGTGAAATGCATTAAAAACAGGAATAAATGGTGTTATTTAACATATGTATATAATACTATATATACGTATCAAAAATAATAATATACCTTTGTTAAGCTCAAAGGGCACTTTCAGGAATGAAACGTCTTTATCCTGGTTCCTAGTTTTGGGAGAAAAGAAAAATCTCCTAGCGGCGAAGTAAGCTTTATCAATGAACAATTGGGAATAACTTAAGCCTATAAATATACTTTTAACATGTAAAACTTCATCGTCAAGATAAATAGGTTCACAAATCCTGAAAGCTCTCAAAAAGAGACCCGAAATAACGCCTTTTTAGTACACAAAGAATGATTGGAAAAAGCATGAGTGCAGCTGTCTGAATGCGTAGGCTTTCTAAATACTTTTAAAGTACTTCCTGAAAGTGCCCTTTCAGGTTAACAAAGGGCTTTCCTCACTCTTGCCACAGCAGATTAAATTGGTTTCCGCCGTGCCAAATAAATTGTCTTCGTTCATCCGTCATCCTATTACAAAAGCCTCCAACAATTCTGGCGTAGTTTATAAAATCTCATGTGTAGGCTGCCCTCAAAAATACATCGGAGAGAATTGATTTTCAGAGAAGGATTATTTCCCACAAACGTTACCCGAAATCGGGTAATACTTATACAGTAGTAGCTTGGTTCAGCATAGGGAACATCATAATCATATTTTTAACTTCCAGGATTCTAGACCTATCATGAACGTCAGGGACCAGAAACAGAGATAAATATACGAGGCATTTTATATTTTAGGAGAAAACCCCATTTCAAGTATTAAGCTGTCCTACAGTATGGATAGTTTTATTTTTAACATTTTAAAATATTTTAGGGCAATTTCGGCTTGTGATCGGCTGCCAGATGTACAGGATTGATTTTCACTTAAAGATTTCTCATCTCGAATGTTTGAAATCTGGGTAATATTTTGCCTTTTCCAACTGCCAGACGTACGACAGCCACCATCTCTCTGTCCGTAATTATGCCTTAACACAGTCATTTTAACTTCAGCTCTTCCGCGGGACGGAAGTTTTATAACTTTTTAGACACTTTAACTAGTTTATGGCTTTGAAAAGGGCTTGGTTGTGACCGGCCGAAATTAATTAACCTTTTTAAACAGTTTTATAATTTTTTCCCTCCGGATTTGGGTGATCTTTTATGGTTGCGGTGAAGCTTCACTGTTAAGCTCCTGTCACCAAATGGAAACTTTTTACCCTCAATCGTTCTTATATATATTGAGATACTGGTCAGTAGGTTAGCTGCGAGTTTGACATCATGAGGCTTGTGATGCTTAAGCTCCCTCCTCTATGATTGGGAATGTCGGTGATGCGCAGCAGCCGTGCCTGGGTATCCCCAACAAACTGATGTTCCACTATATTGCTGTAAATATAGCACATGTCCGGGGAACAATTTCAACCGATACAATAAGTTGCACAAGTCATGTTGTGATTCGTGAAAAGTATCTCTTTGGAAGGCTGCCCCATATCTGCCCTCGGTTATAATTTTGAACAGTCCTTTGTCTTTAATATTTCTGTTAGCCTTTGATTTTAGAACCAAAGTATGTATCGGGGTAACTAAATTTACGATTTCGTATACTAAATAAGCCGTAAGATATGAGCTTTTCAAACTACCATTTAAGTCTATCACAACATCCTCGGTTGTGTCACATTGACCTGGCCCTAGTGTTACTTCTGTAGTGTTGTACTATGCCTCCCCACTCCGGGCGGCGCGCATGGTATCGTCCCGAGTTACTCCGGCTTCTTCACACTCATCGCTGTTTCTAAGAACCGTAAAAACGGGTTCTTTATTATCAATACTTAAAAATTTGGTAACTAATTGAAATTCGCATATTCCAACCTCATATGATTCACGACACAATTCAATGGGCCCATGGAGTTCCGTTACAAAGTTGGACAGGGTGTTGTTAGGATATACAGAGAGAGAAGAATAGGACGGGGTTGTGACGTAGGAGTGGTTAGGCACTATGTTGTATTCTATTTAAGCTTCATTATTGCATCAATTTTTATATAGGTGTTGAATCTTTCTGGGTACCCTAGCCATTTCACCAGGTACATTTTTCTCTTTCCTGAACTTTTGCTTCCTAAATTTTTTTTCAATTTGAAACACTTATTTTCCTAAATTAAACGACACTTTCTGTAACTCCTCGCCATAAAAGCCCCTTGCAATTTCTTCCCCATTCAAATCTTCAACGTAATACAGCATCACCTCGTCTTTAGGCAGCATTATTATTTTGAATAATAAATTAGAAGAGATTTGTGCTGAGGAAAATGTACCCTTCGTAAAGCTGTGGTCAGAATTCAGTGATCCTAGCCTTTTTATAAAAGATGGGGGTGCATTTTAATGAAATAGGTAATGCTAGGCTAGGTAGGTTAATAGACGAAAACATGCGAAAGCTGTGTAGGTCGAAGCCTTCTTTAAACGTTGTAGGTCCGGAGAACGCTTGCCCGACGTGAAAAATAGTTTAAAACGCGGGCCCGTGGGAAAAAATAATTTAAACGTCTTTTATTGTAACGCGCGTAGTATTAGAAATAAATTAAACGAATTTAAGGCGATAATTTATCCCGGCAACTACGATATAGTTGCTATCACTGAAACGTGGTTAAATACCGTGACTCGGGACTTGTTGGGGGAACTTGATATACCGAGTTTTAAACTCTTTACTAATGATAGGTTACATAGGTTTGGTGGTGGCGTTTTGCTGTACATTCGTAATTCCCTTAGGGCTATCGAGGTTAAGATAGATTTTCCGGCAGCAATTAATGCGATATGCGTTGAAATTAGGGCGCGTAGTATTAGTTTTAATTTTGTTGTTGTTTATAGACCTCCCGTTCAACCCTTCGACACCGATACTAGATTTTACTCACTTCTTGGTAACTTTATTGATAATCGCAATAGTATAATTGTCGGAAACTTTAACTGCCCTAATGTTAATTACGAGACTTTTACTGGTAATGAAGAGGGTTTGAGATTGATTGAGTTCATGGAGGATAATTTTTTACGACAGATAGTTACCGAACCAACGCGCGGTGACAATATTTTAGATTTGGTGATGACGAACGGCGAAAATACTGTATAGTCGATAGTTTAGAAGTAGGCGAGAGTTTAGGATGTAGTGATCATCAAATTCTCAGGTTTAAGTTAGCGATAGAAAACACTAAGGATAGTAACGTAATATAAGTCCCTGATTTTCGTAGGACTAATTTTGATAGTTTTTCGGGTAGGATGAGAGTAGTGGACTGGGATAACTTATTTATGGGTAATGACACAAATTTGCATTGGGAGGCGTTTAAAGAAAGTTTTATGAATATTGAAAGGGAGTTTATTCCTCGTAGGCCCAACCGCGCTAGAAATCATGGTAGGCCCAAGTGGTGGACTAGGGAAATCGGCGAGTTCATAAACGAGTGTAACAGAGCGTACAGACTTAATAAGCGCAATGGCACGGCAGCTAACTTTAATAGATATATCGAGCTTAGACGTCAGGTTTAAAGATCAGTTAGGAATACAAAGCGTAATTTAGAGATACTTATAGCTGCGGATAGTAAACATAATCCAAAAATTTTTTTTGAATACGTCAATAATCGTAAGCCGATGAAACATAACATAGGCCCTCTAGTGGATGTTAACAGCGCTTTGGCTTCTGACGCTCAGGCGATGGCGGGTATTTTGAATAACTTTTTTGCGACAGTTTTTACTGTAGAAGACGTAAATAATGCTCCCGACGTGGACGATATTGTTCCATTTAGTAGCGAGACTATTTTGGATGAAATAACTGTTTACGAGGGTGAGATTGCGCATTATATCGATAGGCTAAAAGTTAGCAAGGCTCCAGGCCCTGACGCTTTTTATCCCAGACATTTGAAAGATTTGAAAGATGTTATCGTAGGACCCTTAACGAAGATTTTTAATCAGTCACTCGAAACGGGGATTATTCCTGAAGACTTCAAATTAGCTACGTCAAGCCCATTTTTTAAAAAAAGGCGACCGCACGGTACTTAGTAATTATAGGCCCATTAGCTTAACGTCACTTGTAGGTAAACTTTTGGAATCCGTAGTTAGGGATCGTATCATCGATCACTTAGAAAGTAGAGATTTGATTAATAGTAGTCAGCGTAGGTTTCGACGCCATAGATCTTGTTTAAGAAATTTTTTAGAATTTTATAACGAAATAGTGCGCGAATACGATAGGCATAGAGCTGCTGACGTTATTTAGATTTTAAAAAGGCGTTCGATACAGTTCTGCATAGAAGATTAATTGCGAAGGTTAAAGCGCACGGTATACGCGGTGAGGTAGCTAACTGTTTAGAGGAATGGCTTCGTGCTAGGAGACAGAGGGTCGTTGTTAATGGTAGTGAATCGGGGTGGTTGGATGTAGGTAGCGGTGTCCCACAGGGTTCTGTGTTAGGTCCATTGCTATCCGTAATTTACATTAACGACATAGATGTAGGATTGACTAATAACGTGTCAAAATTCGCGGACGATACTAAAATAGGCGGTAAGGTTGTTAACGAGGACGATAGAAATAGGCTCCAAGACGATGTAAATAGGATTATGGAGTGGATGGATAAGTGGCAGATGCAATTTAACGTAGACAAATGTAAAGTTTTGCATGTAGGTTCTCGTAACAATAATTACACGTACAAGATGGATGATAGGGAGTTAGCGAGCGTTGACGAGGAAGTAGATTTAGGCGTACGCGTATCTAAGGATTTAAAAGTAAGGAATCAGTGTTTGGAGTCTTGCGCAAAAGCTAATAGGATGTTAGGCTTCATAGCGCGTAATTTCGAATTTAAATCGAAGGATATTATATTGCCCCTTTACAAGTCCCTAGTCAGGCCTCATTTAGAATATGCCGTTCAGTTTTGTTGCCCGTATTTGCGTGAGGATATTGATAGGTTAGAAAGGGTTCAGCGTCGTGCCACGAAACTAATTCCGTCATTGCGCAACAAGCCTTATGAAAATAGGATTAAAGAGCTAGACTTGCATTCATTCGAAACTAGGAGATTAAGGGGGAGCTTATTGAAGTTTTCAAAATCGTTAATAACATCGATAACGTAAATTTTGACAAATTGTTCACTTTCGATAATAGCAATACTCGTAACAACGGATTTAAGTTGTGTGACAGACGTTTCATTACTGATATCGCTAAAAACCACTTTACGTTTAAAGTAATTGATAAATGTAATAATCTTCCCGAGTCATTCGTTAAGTCTACCAGCGTTAATATGTTTAAGAACCGTTTAGATAGGCATTTTAAAAATATTAACGTGTTTAAAATAAAAGAAAAACAATTAGCAACAGGAGCTCTGGGGGTGGTGGTCGAGGATGAGTCTGTTGACGATTAATGCCAGCTTGTGACATGCCAGTGTGTGATATGCCAGCAAAAATATTATATAAAAAAAAATTAGACTAACATGAACGTAGATGTAGCTCGTAGCGTAAACTAACCCACTTTTTGTTTAACTTTACCTACTTTTTTTTTCTTATCCTCTCCTTACTTGCATGTCTGTAGTTTGCATGGCATGACAGTGAGTTACGACTGTGTTTGCATGGTTTGTAAGCGTTCTTATTTTACTTCTTTTCATCTTTCACCCCTCTCCTATTCTCTTCGACTACTTTTCTGACTTGTCGGCAGTGGCCGGCGGATGGTGATGGTGAGTCTTTTTTCTGTTTTTCTGAAAGAATGTTAACCCACGAGTGATTGGTGTTGCTACTTACTTAACCCATTATTCTCTTCTCTTAACCCCCTACTCTTTCCTTTCTCTCGGGCTAACCTTACAGTGGATCTTAGGGTCTTTGTTAGCCTTAGCTTCTGTAGATCTGTAGATTTCTTAACCGGGGGAAAATTCCCCCCAGGAGGAATTTTCAGGAATCCAGGGGGATTTACGTCAGAATTTTGTTTGGTGATCATACAATTAGTGTGCATTATAAGTCTGCTAATGTTATTAAATTTTGTCTTCGAGGCTACTTTTTTCCATATCCCAATGGAGGGGGAAATCTGGTAGGGCGAACTGGTCGAAGGGTGAAATGACGAAAAAGGTTAAGAACCCGTAACTTCAAAAATCTCACGTGTCCAACCTTGCTCAAATCCCTTCGCGAATTTATTTCCCGAACGCGACATTCTTACATAATCATTGATTTTGAAACGACTAGAGCGTGATGGCACTCCGCGAATATCTTTTCTCACCTCACGTTCTGTGTGCGTACCTCTTTCTAAAATTTCGTTAGGTGTTGTTCCAATCGCTCGGTGGTGTGAACGGTTGTAGGATGAGGCCAGCGAATCCAGAATGTCTGTATATCTGTATGTGTTTTTATATGTGAAATAGTGATGCATGCGTTCCTTTATGGTACGTTGAACTCTTTCAGCTAAAGTTGCCTTTTGTATACAATTGCTAGTGTAATAACTGATGTTAAACTCTGTCAACATGTTGTGAAAAGCTCGGCCTATAAATTCTTTCCCCATGCCCGTACAAAAATAGCCAGGAATCCTGATCTATTTCAACATCAACGTTTTTGTGGCTTTAACAACTGTTTCAGGCGATTTATTTTTCAGGGAAATTAGCCACAAATATCTAGAGAATACATCCAGTATGAATAGGATATAGCGTTAGCCTCCATTATACACTGAATATCTCTGCTTGTCTGTTAAATCCGTCTGCCAAATAGAATCAACATCTTTTTACCCTACTACCTCATTATAAACGCCTCCTTATAGTCCACTAACGCCACCGTAGGAAGCTGGGCTAGAAATGTCATAATAACGTTTTCTTAATATGTTAGCCATTTTGCACATTTTAGAGACGCTCGGGGAGGGTTGGCCGTTGCTGTTTGGTCTCTTCTTCCTCCACTTCAGAGATGTTACCGCTAGAGGTGAAGGTGTGTTCGGCTGTGGTACATGCGATGCTTGTCCCAAGTCTTTTAACCTGTTCAGAATACCTATCAGTGATTCTGGGACGTTTATTTGCTGTAGTCTTGCTTTAATATGCTACCATCCTGCTGGTGAGGGTATATCCCATTTTCTTACCAAGTCATGTACGATGTCAATGATGTTCGAGCCCTGGACCTTTGATCCTTCAACAACCACCTCACCTGTATCGGTGCATTGTATAATGGGATCCTCACTCAATAGATTATAAAGACTTCAGCCTTCATTCCTCAATTTATGTGGTAGCCGTAGCCTCTTTTTAATACATGCTCGATATGCCAGGATTGCCAAATCTTTTCAGGTCCTTGTAGCAATTTTGTGATAAAAATTAGCATTTTTGTAGCAATATATATATATATATATATATATATATATATATATATATATATATATATTCGATACATGATAGAAGAAATCATTGGTGAACACAGTATAGTGATAGTTAATAAACTAAACACGAAATCTTCGTATTATAACTCTTTTAAAGTAATAATTAAAGGTGTAAATGCGCATTTCAACCCGGATAATATGAGTCAGTGGCCAGATGGTATTATTGTTAAGGAATTTATTCACTTTTTCAGGAGATTTGATAACAGGCAAAATAATAATAATAATAATAATAATAATAATAATAATAATAACAGTAGTAATGATAATAATAATAATAACAGTAATAATAATAATAATAATAATAAAAATAACAGTAATAATAATAATAATAATAATAATAATAATAGGCGCCCTAACGGTAATGCCTGAAAGTTGTACTGTGTATAATAATAATAATCTTACTAATAATATATTTTCTATCAGTCATGGCGGATAACTTGTTGAAAATAGTGTCATATACTAGTGTAAGGTTAGTGAGGAATTCAACTGAAGATGTTCATAAAATCTGCGACACTGCAGATTTGATACTCCTGCAGGAGCACTGGCTACCTAAGCAAGAGCTAAAATTCCTCTCTACCATCCATGATGACTTTATGTACCATGTGTCATCAGCAGTAGACTTGTCAGATGAATTAATGTACGTAGGCCTTTTGGTGGTGTTGCTTTCTTATTAAGGAAAAATTTGTTAAAACATATAAGATTTTTAACAAGCGATAACGTAAGGTTGTTAGGCATTGAATTACAAGTGAACAATGATTGCATATTAATTGTAAACTGCTATTTACCATACAACAATGGCAGTAATCTAGATGAATACTTTGGTTTGCTGTACAAAATTAAGTCATTATCAGATAACCCCAAATATTCTCACTGTATAATAATGGGGGACTTTAAAGCACATGTGAACTCGGAATTCTTTGTAGAATTGGGTAACATGTGCGAGTCGGCCAATTTAAGTATAAGTGATGTAGATGTATGAGGGGTAGCCAGTGGTAATTTTACAAACGTTAGCGATATGAGTGGTACCACCAGGTGGTTTGATCATTGTCTCACTAGTAATAATCTAAAGGATCGAATTGTTAGAGTTCATATTTTGCATGAATTCCTTTTTTCTGATCATAGATCATTAGAAATATTAATTAACGTTACCAATTTATGCGCAACACGACTTAACAAGAACTCAATAGGTAAGAATAATCGCGTCAATTGGTCCAATGTTAATATGCAGCAGAGAATAGAATACAAAGAGAGAACATGTCACCTCTTTAATAATTTAGAAATTTTGCACCTTGCCTGTAATAATCCTTGCTCAAATGATTCTCACTGTAAACTCATAAATAGGTATTATAGTAAGATAATATCCCTGTTAAGAGAAGCAGGAAGCTCCTTGATTAAATCTTACAACTATCATACTAAGGTTATTCCTGGATGGAATGATTTTATTGCCCCCCTGAAGAGGGAATCGAAAGACGCCTATGATTTGTGGTGCTTTCATGGTAGACCCAGATTAGGACCAGTATACATGAATATGTGTAGAAGTCGGGGTCAGTATAAGGCGGCCATAAGGCGATGTAAACAGGAAGAAGAGTCTATTCGAGCATCAAAAGCCTGTGAAGCTCGCATAAATAACGATAATAACAAAATTTGGAAATTTGTTAAGAATCAAACGGGTGTTAAAAATGTCCTCCCTCCGACAATCGATGGGGTGTCGGGGGAGGATGAAATTGCAAAGCTGTGGAAAAACTACTACTCTAACATTCTTAATAGTGTGAGTAGGGATAATCTTAAGATAGATTGCAGCGAAACGATTGTGGGAGGGACAAGGGAAAATATTTTGATATAATTTTCTGAAGTAAAGAGGTTAATTAAAGAGTTAAAGACTGGTTCTGCGTCAGGGGTAGATGACTTATCGAATGAGCACCTAAAATATGCAAATGACGTAGTATGTCTGTATATATTATTGCTCCTATCAGCCATGCTTGCTCATAGCTATATCCCTGCAGAGTTCATGAGGGTATATATCTTGCCCCTGGTCAAAAATAAGTGTGGAGACATTCTGTCCAACAATAATTACAGGCCTATTGCTGTCGCTTCCTGCTTCTCGAAACTACTAGAAAAACTCTTGTTACTCCGATTAAATGATTTCCTATGGATATCTCATCAGTTTGGCTTTAAAAGGTCCCACTCAACTGACCTGTGTATCTATGTACTTAAAGAAACAATATCTAAATACATTGACGGTAATTCAACCATTTATAGCTGTTTCCTTGATATAAGTAAGGCATATGATAGGGTGAACCACAATATTCTATTTGCAAAACTAGAAGACAGGAAGGTTCCCATGTACATATTAAATTTATTGAAATTTTGGTATTCCCACCAATCTTTCACTGTTAGGTGGGGCAATGTACTATCCGAGTGTTTTGGCTCCTCTTGCGGGGTGAGACAAGGCTCCTTGCTCTCCCCTATGCTGTTTAATGTGTATATTGACGGATTAATTGCTTCACTTAATGAGGCAACAGTAGGATGTCGTATAGATAACTCAAGGATAAATAACTTAGTTTATGCCGATGATATGGTGTTAATAAGTCCCTCTGTTAAAGGTCTGGATCGGCTACTAAATGTCTGCGAAGTGTATTCGCAGAAACATGATATTCTTTTTAATGTTACAAAAAATAAGGTTATGGAATTTCATCCTAAAAGCTGTAATCAGCCAGCTGATATAAGGTTTAAAATGAATGGTGAAGTAATTGAGGAAGTACAAGAGTTTAAGTATTTGGGTCAAACTATTACCAGCTCTTTGAGTGATGACTCGGATATAAGAAAACAATGGCAAAGCCTGTGTGCTAAAGCGAATATGACCATAAGGAACTTTCGTTTCTGTACAAATGAAGCTAAAGACACACTCTTTCGTACTTTCTGCAGTAATGTATACGGACAACAACTCTGGGTGAATTATAAAAAAGGTTCTGGCAGAACCCTAAATTTGTTGTACAACAGGTCTTTTAGACTCTTACATAAATTCCCCCGAGATGCTTAGCTTCGCAAATGTTTGCTACCCGCAATGTCCCGAGCTTCCTGGAGGTAACAAAACGTGCTCAACACAGTTTAATGCAAAGAATTAAAAAAACAACCAACCCGATCATCCAAGCTATCCATGAGCTCCACTGGGTGTCAGGAAATGATTGCCCCCCCTGTAGAGCAAAAACTAGAAGAGATAGATAAAAACCGGCGAGACCACTTGAAAGAGCGTTAAAATCTGAATAAAAACCATTATATTCTATTCCTGTGATTTTAATTCTTACCATTTTTTTCCCCACAGAAACCATGGCATCATCTATTTTGAACGATTCAGAGAAAAAGCGAGTTCTTGACTGCATTCGAGCTGTCACATTTCGTGAAGCAAAGGAAGTTGGTGCAACTTTCATAACTCGACACTGGGTGGCTGAGAGATTAAAAAGATCAGAAGACTTTGTCAAAAGGAATTGGAATAAGAATCCTGAAGATTGTGAAACAGAATTTCGAGGAGGAAGACCGGAGAAATTATCTCAAGAATCGAAAGACATTGTGCTTGCTGCATCACGGCGCCGAAAGAAGAGCTGCTCTGAGGTAGCGAAAGAGATACTTATCCGTCGTGGTAAGATAGTCAATGGGCAACTTGTGCATCAATTTCGAGTTCGCCAAGGCTTGAGTGCTTGGCATGAAATAGCTAAGCCACGGAAGAGTGATCTTAATATTGAAGATCGGCTATGTTTTTGTGATTATCTTGAGGAATGGACGGAAGACGATTTCCTTCACTTGGTTGTCAGCGATGAATTCTTCGTTTATGTCTCCAGAAAACCAAATTTTCAGAATGATCGGGTTTGGGCAACAACTCCTGATGAAGTCCCAGACGACCAGAAGTATCGAGAAATAGTAAAAAATTCAGCATGCGTGGGTGTTTTCATTATGTTCTCTATTCGGAAGCTCATCTGGGTTATCAAACCAAGAGGAACCAGTTGGGATGGGCCTTATTTCCGAAATGTAATTTTAGCCCAACATGTAATTCCGTTTTTGAAAGACCCCGAGTGTGTTTTGGATGTTGAACAGGCAACCTTTCTTCACGACAAAGCCCCCTGTATGAAAGCACTTGCGACTCAACAACTGCTTAAGGACAATAACATTGATTTTTTCGGAAATAATGAATGGCCTGGCAATTCTCCCGATCTTAATGTCTGTGAACATGTCGGATCCATCATGAAGGATCGGGTGGAGTCCTTAATGCTGGAAGGAACAACCCATTCAGAATCGGTATTCAACAGAAATTATGACTGCAAAGATCAACGAAGTCCTTGAAGAAATAAGTCATGATACCGATCTCTTTGAGACACTTCTGGGATCATACCCCCGTCGATTAATGGCCGTCAGAGCTGCAAATGGGGGCAACACCCGATATTAAAACAAGTGTTTTTTATTCAAAATTAAACGCTCTTTCGCGTGGTTTTGTCTGTTTTTTCTATTCCTTTCAGTTTCTTCTGTACAGGGGGGGGGCAATCATTTCCTGACACCCTTTATATATATATATATATATATATATATATATATATATATATTATATACACACATATATATATATATATATATATATATATATATATATATATATATATATATATCATATATAAATATATATATACAGGGTGTCCCATAAGTCCGTCATCATAGGAGAAATTCACATTTTTCTATTTCTACAAACCATAATTCATATTTTCCTTATGCTCGGGATGCCAATTTCCCTTCCACCATTCTGTTCAGTGACGGGGCTGTTTTTTATGGAAATGGTGAGGTAAATCGACAGAACACCCGCTACTTGTCTCAAAACAACCCTCACTCGTATACGTCTTTAAAGGAAGAAGGTGCATCTCGAGTGATGGTATGGTGTGGCATTTGGAAGGATCGCATCATAGGCCCCGTCTTTTTCGATAAACATGTCACTGGAGGCACCTACCTACGTATGCTCAAGGAAGAAGCATTTCCCAGTGTCTTGAACGAAGAAGGAAATTTCTTCCCAACATGGTTCCAGCAAGACGGCGCTCCTGCACATTACAGCACCCAAGTAAGGGAATACCTGTACCAACAATTCCCTGGTCATTGGATAGGACGTCGAGGGCCTGTGGAATGGCCAGCTAGAAGCCCGGATCTCACGCCACTAGATTTTTTATCTCTGGGGCCACTTGAAAGCGTTGGTATACGCCGAGAAAATTACGAGTGTTGAATATTTGCGGCAACGCATTATTGGGGCATGTAACACCATTACTCCTGACATCATTCGCCGTGTGCTTGCTGACTGGGTATCACGTCTGAATTTGTGTATTGAAAACAATGGTGGACATATTGAGCACGTTCTGTAAATAAAAGCTTTTGTTTTGCCTTTTTTATTATTTTTCATATAATGCCGGACTTATGGGACACCCTGTATATATATATATATATAGAGCTTATTTATATTATATATAAACTGAGCAAATGTATTAGGAAAAGCAAATGTTAGATTATTCATGCTAGGCCAGTTCTTCAATGACAATAAGACATGAGAATAATGAAGGCAACAAATAGACTGCTTAGCGCTTAGTGCAAAAAGAAAATTCTGAATTTTATTCTAAACATTCTAATATTTCATCAAAGTTATCAATTTTTTCACCTTCTTCCGCTTCATTATTTACGTACATTGATTTTGAGTTGAATTTATTAAACATATTTTTTGTTACAACAAAATCTTTACAACACTTATTGTTCAACATTAATCTTGATCTTATAAGTAGAATGCTATTCAAAACTTTTAGCCCCATTTTATTTCTTATTTTTGACTTAACAATGGACACCTGACTGAAAATCCTTTCAACAAAAGCAGTGGAAATTGGTAGACTCAATAATCTCAAAACTTCTATGGCCAGCTCTTTATAGCAACACTCTCCTGAAGCATTTTTAAAGTTAAGAACATTGAACAGAAAATCATTCATATTTTCTAAATTAATGCCTCTCTTTCCAATCAACAAATCTAATTTCTCTCTATTGATTTTAAATTTTTTGTTTAAGATCATAATCTGCTGGATCACAGAAAAAAAAAAATTAAGATCACTAAAATGAGTAGATTTTGTCTGGCTGAGAACTAAGTCTGAATGAAACAGCTTAATAGATTTATGATGCATATATTTTTCAGGGAGTCTTTTAGTTACCTGATTAACTGATTCAGTTAAAAAAGCAAGACATCTTTGCTTCATATTTTCTTTAGATTCAAAGCTGAGACATGACTTTTCTAATTCAAACAGAAATTTAATTCCAAAATCTATATTATTTATAGGTTTCAAATGATTACCATTTACTTCCATAATTTCATCAATAAATTCAGAGTGACATATTCTACTTTTTAAACTTTTGTAAAACCTTTCTAAGTCATCAAACAGTAAATGCTGATCAGCATCAGAAGCTTGGAACTCTGCATTTAGTCTTTCAAATTCTGTGACAAGAGGGCTTGCAAAAACAAGGTAGAGATAGTTACAATCATTTAGCATTTCAATAATTAACTTTTCATTATAATTTTATGTTTATAGAATTGAAATATGATTTTAATTCATGCCGTTAACTTATTATTGCATAAATTACCTTTCCATCCACCAGCCATCTTGTTTCTGAAGGAGAAACAAACTTTAGAGGATGCATGTTCGGAATATTAGTATTCATTATAGAAAAAATAAAATAAATAAGATTTGTATAAAATTAGCATTTTTGTAGCAATGAATATGAAAAATAGCACTTTCTGCAGCATAATTAAAAATGCTAATTTCTTATAGCAACTACTCTTTAAAATTAGCAAAAAATGCTAAAATTACCAGCATCTGGCAACCCTGCGATATGCTGTGGGGTCGTTCCGTTGTTCTTTGACTGTTCGTCTCTAGCCTCGGCCCAAGGTCCTATTCCTCTACGCTCAATGTCTTCTGCGCTGTGCATAATAACTACGGGGACCTCTGTCGGATTCTTATAATTTTCGTACTCATGAAGAAATTTCTACAGAGCCTCTTGGTATAAGATTCTATTCTCATCAGGAGACTTTTCACTGTTTCATAGGTCTAACAATTCGCTTTCCATTCTTTTAAGCCTGCTTTTACTGGGTTCTAGAATCGTATCTGGACTCTTTGAACTTTGTAGTGAAGCATACACCTCGTGTGGAATCACAACTACTTTCCTTATTATATTAAACTAGTCAGTAAAGGCCCCAAAACTGAAAATAAGATGGAGAGGAATGAGCCCCATCTTTGTACAATAATTCGCTTTTTCTTCCCCACAGTTTGACTTTTACGAGCGAGTGCGCGTATTATGTTCTTGTCAACGACGGAGGCGAGACATCTGAGAGGGTTTCATTGGTACATTACATTTTATAACGTTAAGACAGATTTCACAGATGCATTTTAAAAAGTCGGAGTCGATATTTTTAGCAAACAGATGTTGCAGTGCCCGTGGCAGTCGATTATAGATTTTTATTAATTCACGGTATTTGTTTAATCTCTTTGTCATTCTGGGATATACACCGTTTCAGCCTCGTTTGGGAATATATTCTTTCTTAGAAACACCGTAAACATGTTTCGCGGATGAAGGTCACAAACCAAATATCAGTAACGTTGGCTTGTAGCTTCTTTATAAACTTCCAAAAACTCCCTATGCTGATTCGTAAACATTTGATTGGCAAATACCCCAATTTGCGACACATCTCTATGTTGTGTGAATAAGAGTAGATATTGTGTATTTAGCGACACATCGCGTATGTATCTATTTTTGAAAAAATATATTCTGATTGATGAAGAATACGCTTATGTTAAGATAGTGGGAGAACACTGTAAATGTCTCGGCAAACGTTTTATCCATTTCTAACGTGAGATCACCAATTACAATGACCGCGTGCTCATTACCCTTCAACGAAATAACATCTTAAACACCTTTGTACTAACATCTTAAACACCTTTGTGGAACAAAATGTCGAATAGCACCATATGACTTTATGCACAAATTTTGAGAACATCACCTTATCTTTAATGATTTTAAGCATAAACACAGCTTTACCACATCCTGTAGGGTCAGATATAATGTATGTGAAGGGGCTCGTGAACTTCAATTTTTCTATAGAATCCACTTCTAACACGTCACACTCCTAAGTGGAACATTTACAAAATAGAAAATTTCAAGTGATGCGCCTTATTTTCTACAGTCTTGTTTTTCTTCTTCCTACAGACTCCGTCCCTGCTAGCGAACCTCCACAAGCAACACCTGTCGTACCCTCAAGCGACAATTCGAGGAGAAAGCGGGGGCATGACGAACATGATGATACGCCTTTCACGTCAGGAGTGAGTCGGTTGTTAAACCCGCAGTAATAGAGCCCCTGCCCTCCTCGTCTTACGACACAGCCTCTACATTAGTTCCTTCTACAAATAAAACCGTGCCCCGTTATTCCTGTTGAATACCGTCCGTACCCTCCACAGCAGCACACCATTCTGTAGACAGTAGCATAGCCCTGACTAGTAACCGGTAAGTAGGCAGGGTCAAACCGCGAACCATATATAGCAACGGTGTTGAACACGAAATGGGGAGTGTAGTTGAACGTATTGTCGAGTTTGCCCGTCAGAACAGTGAGGGACATGAAGCCAGGACGCGACTGTCCTTCGGGTTCGAGTCGGACGACGGAGATAGAGATGATTTTTTGGTAGTAATACCCTACAGGCGCTTGGCTGCTGTAGATATAGAGTACATTTTAGGCCGTATAATGCAGACCTCTCATTGCAGCATAGCGTTCAACATGGACAACTTCACAATAGATATAGACCACGTATTGCGGGACATACGGCCACAAATTATACTCTCAACTTCAATTCTCAGGCTATTTACAGGCAGCATATAAACTCCAAGCGTGGTTGCGACTTTATAACAATAGTCTTGGATCACATGTTTACTGTACTAAATACGGGAAGAGAAAAATTTGCCTGCCGACGATTGTGCAGCGTGCCCGTAAACTATCTGCAGACTGCAAGATCGAATTTGCAATATGGAGCCTCAAAAGCTGAGAAGGGTAGAGCAGGAAATGAATATTCGTATAGTTGTATTTGGAATAGTTGATCGTCGTAGGACTGTGTATGTTTTTAAAAGCATTGTGAGAGAACGTACGAAACCTCTACTTAATTTTGGGCTGTCAGGGAGAACGTATCTCCCCATCCGCAATATAAGGGCTATGTACGCGAGTTATGATAAAAGTCGAAAAAAATGGAAGGCATCATGATTTGTGTAAAGGATGTCTCGAGTTTACCGATGATATAGTGAAGCATTGTAAGGATTGCCGCATGGTATGTGAAGTGTGTAAAAGCTCCAAATGTGAAAGTCATGTAGATGAAGCTGAAAAGGGGGACTGTAATGTGTGTAAACGCACATTTTTCAATAATAACCGTTTTGAATTCCATAAATGAAATGGCACGTGCAGGAAACTGAGAATCTGTGAATGCGGCACGTTTCATATGATGGACAATTGGAGAAAATTCAGGCCTAAATTCAGGCATGCATGTTCTACATGCCATGAGCTATATAAGGCTGATGGTGTAAAACATGTATGCTATATGAAAAACGCCAAACCTAAAAATAAGCCTTGTATAACTGTATACTACTATATAGAGACATACACGGATGCTGAAACCAAAAAGATTATCCCACATCTACTTGTAAGCCAGACTATCTGCGACGAGTGCATGAACGTCGAGTGTGATGAGAGTCGCAAATGTGGTAAACGAACAAACGTTTTTAAAACGATTGCACACGACAACCCCGTGAAACTCTTTGTGTCTTATATTGTTAAGTTAGCGGACAAGTTCAAAAAAATGACTGTGTACATTCTTGCACATAACGGCGCAAAATTTGACACACAGTTCCTTTATAAGGAACTGCTTGAACACGAATCATCGGAGATATTTACAGGCGATCACTTGAAAAGAGGAAACAAACTTATACAGATGTAAATAAGAGGTAATTTTCAGTTTGAAGGCACTTTGTTATTCACACCTTGTAAATTAGCCAAGCTACCCAAGGTGATGTGGGTAGCCGGCGAAGTTTCAAAAGGGTATTTCACTTACACTTTCCTCACTAGCGAAACTTTAAATTACCTGAGACTGCCTCTCCCAAAACATTACTTTAACTGTGCCAACATGAGTGATCGTGAGCGTGAAGATTTTGAGAGGTACAACAACAGTTTTAATGAAGATAATCCTTACAATATAGCTGATGAATGTGAGCTTTATTGTGTAAATGACATACGCATACTTGGAGTATGTTTCCAGGCCTTTAGAAGGATGCATATATTCCGATTCAACTGTGACCCGCGACAAGCCGCAACCACGATCGCCTCATTGTGTTTTACTATGTTCAAGAACAACTTCATGCCTAAAGATACACTGGCCGTCATTCACAGAAACAACCCAGGCAGTTATGGGCATAAGACTATTTACTGGCTCATACATCTGCAGCAACACACCGGTGTATACATAAAACATGCCCGCAACATAGGGGAAGTGGCCATTAAAGTCAACGGTCGTGTTTTTTGGGTGGATGGTCTAAGCGAAGACTGGGACACTGGTGAGAAGACTGTATACCCCTTTAACGGATGTGGCAGCGATGTCAGCGTCCTGAGTGTGGAATCGTAGGAGATATCCATGTTAGATCTCCTGCCGAGAGTCTCGTATGGACTCGCACCCGCGACCAACTTAAAAGCTCCCAGTTCGCTCACAATGTCTTGTGGGAGCATGAATATGATGCACGGATGGAGTCAGATGGACAGTACCGCGAAGAAATAAACACCATCAAGCGTTCAATGGTGTTGGATCCTCTCAAATACGGCGATAGTTTGCTTCGGGGGCGCACAAACCCATTCAAACTATACTTTCCACCAACGAAGGGCTTGAAACTCCATTACTACGAATTCTGTTCTTTATACCCCTACGTGATGAAGAACAATCCATCCCCCGTAGGAGCACATGAAAAACTGGTGGGCCCCGCCCAGCCTACCATCGAAGAGTTTTCAGCTAATTTGAACAAGAACTATTTCGGACTTTCTTTCGTAGATGTGCTCCCCCTCACGATTTATGGATGCCAAGCTTACCCGTCGTTTCCCCTGTGCGCAAAGTTCGCATGGGAGAACAATGGGGCATGTCATCACAACCAACCAGAGGAAGATCAGAGGCGTATATACAAGTCCTGAGCTGTCCCTGGCCGTTCATCACGGTTACAGAATATTGAAGATATATGAGGTGTGGAGGTTTCAGAAGCTCCCCAACCTTTTCACACCATATATAAACACTTTTCTGAAGGATAAGGTAGAAGCATCATGGCACCCTCGAGGAGTTGAGACCGAAAATGAAAAATCGGTGTATATTCAACGCTACCGAGATCGTGAAGGGATACAACTTGAAGGGGACCAAATTTCGAAGAACCATGGCAAGCGCTTTAGTGAAAAGTTGTGCCTAAATAATCTTTGGTGAAAATTTGCCCAGAATACGGACAAAGGGAACATCCACCTAGCCCAAAGTTATAACGAGGTGTGGGATTAGGCCAACGCTCCCGATAAAGAGGTAATGGAGTTCGTGAATGTGGGTAATACGTACATAATAAAGTACAACAGAACCGAATTGGCTACAGATACTTCACGTGTTACAAACATACCTGTAGCAAGTTTCACAACAGCATACGACCGCATTAAACTTTGGAGTCTACTGCATTCTCTTGGCCGAAGGGTTCTTTACTCAGATACCTGTTGGAGAATTCCTCGGAGAGTTGACTGACGAGATCAAGGATGAGTATGGAGATAGCGCCTACGCTGATTCCTTTGTCTCAACAGGCGCAAAAACTTACGAGGTACGGGTGAGGGTGGGGGGTGCAAATGAGATATATCGTTTCCATTGATATTGTATGCTCTACATTCCTGAAGTTGTACTCACTAAAGTCTACAGATGTGGTGAACATCCAAAGAATTTCTATTCATCCCTCCTTTGATTCCTTTAAGACCACATTAATTCGTGCGAAGCACGAGGGGCACGACGTCCAAACACTCTATGGTTATTTCGGTTTGGGCATTGCGAGGTTTCGCAGTACAAACAATGTAATGGATTATACTGCAGGATTAAGTTGCACTAGAGCGTTCATATACCTCGAAGTGAAAGAAGCCACGCTTGCAGAAGAGATGCAAAGGATCTAGGTTGTGAACCTTGTTGATGATTGTTGTGACAGAAGATATTACGCCATGTTACATCACACCGAGTAAGCGTACACTGGGGCGGTGAGTATAAATCTTGTGATTATGGACAGTTTGAAATATTTCTACCACTACATCCATGTATATTATGACGAGGTGCGCATTAAAGTTGTAGCTAAAGGCTTGTGCGAGTTTTTAGTTGAGTTTAGGGAAGAGTATAGTTTGTCCAGCAAAAAGTACAAGTATGGAAACATGTTTCTCTCAAATAGATCGCCGGAGTGTTAATAAAATGTGCATAGTTCGACAAAGTACGATAGTGAATACCCCTGAACGTAGATGTATGGTACGCATTCCGAGGAGTGGGTGTCATAAAACATTAAAACCGATATTACTTCATGTATCGCAGATGGAAATTTCTCTAAACGCCTACCCAGTAAACGGGATACAAATATTCGGATGACTGGAGTAGCGAATCTTTCATGTTGGAACAGACAGTCTCGTACACCAATCATTAACACCTGGAATCGATGCACCCCCGTGTGACTCATACTCATCCCGCCCCTCCCCAACCACCCGGTTCCTCCGATTCCAAAAACAACGCATCGGCTACTCGTAATCGTCTCAGAGCTTGCCCCGTCTGGACGTTCTCACCTTACAATAGAAAACTATTAAAAGATGGAGCTTCCGGTGAGCAGCACCCTCAATGCAGTACACGACGTATCCGTGCTGAAGTTTGTGCGTGTATTCAGGCGTAATACCGGCGTTGTTAATTATGTACTTGAAACGAAATGTAGACATACAAACTCTGGTGTACGCAATATTATTTATTTAAGTGTTGAAGAGATGAATAGAATCTTCGTATTGGTTGAGAAATGGAGCGAAGAGAGTTAGAAAATACCTGCAGGTGAAGGCACAAAAAGAGAGCAGATTAGCGACGCACCCTTATACGCCATTATTTAAACACTATCCGTAAATCGTGATATAAAACAACCCTGCGTTGATATAAGATTGATGTGGAGGAATGCTGCTGACATTAACGCCCTTATCCCCACGCGAAGCCGTTTCATTCTCGACAGAATGTTTGAAGTCGTCGGTTTCCGTGAACTGAAATCTATATTAGACGCCCCTGTTGCAGATATGCGTTATTTTGTTACGGTTCTTGAATACGCGTACACCGTCCTGCTCGATGATTTTACCAAGTGTTGAGCCGAACAAGACGAGAATGGATTGGGACTGGCTGCGTATTTAGAATGTGCAGACTCCTCGAACTGTCATGAATTTTGGTACAAAGGGCTAGAACGGTATAGGGCTGAACTCACCCTCACTGTTCACCCTGAAGAATTATTTTTTAATATAAGACAAAGCTGTCGGCACGATTTAGAAACGTACTTTACACAATATAGTTACAATTATATACACACACATAAAACTTTACACAATATAGTTACAATTATATACACACACATAAAACTTTACACAATATAGTTACAATTATATACACACACGTAAAACTTTACACAATATAGTTACAATTATATATACACACGTAAAACTTTAAACAATACAGCGAGTGCGCACAAATTGGAACCCCTTTCTTATCTGTCTGCAAACCAATTCAACATTCATCTCAGTGTCGCACAAATCGAATAATTTTAAAAAAATTATAAATCGCCACGTGACATATGCAGGAGAAACGAAGGACAGTACATGCCACAAGTATTACTAAAATATCTTTGGAAACGGTAAGGATTCCAGACAATTTGAGGGATATGTAACTGTTCGATGAATTGTACAACCACAGGGTCACTCCAGCGCTGAGTGCCGAGTGAATCAAAGTACTACATTCTTTCCCTATTTTTAAAATAGATTGCAAAGCAATGAATCCACTCATCCTCCACAATGTCCGTATTGACGATAAGACTGCACCAATCTCTCATAGTGGCCAATTTCAATGTTTCATTCTTTGCAAACACACCGATAAATTTGGAGCGTGTGACTCGGTCACTTTTGATTACTCTCTGGAGTGTATTGGCGTCCATTTTAAAAGTCTGTAACAACGTTCCTGAAGCGGTCGAGCTCTACTAGAGCTTGTGGTTCGAGGTATACTAGTACACAAATAGGTGCGACTATATGGTCGGCGAATTCCAATCTGACTGAGATGTTCCCACTTTGTTGTGGACTTAAGTGTGTATTTACACTAGCAGATAAGTCGGGGGTAATATCAAATGGGTAAAGGTTAAATTGACCGACAAATTCTTTCTGCGTTACGCCAATCCCAAGCTCATCACAGCCACCGACAATATAGGCCAGATTACTATAAGCTCTCGCGCAGAGCGGGAACACAGCGTCTGATGAGTAATCCCTAACGATAGTCACGCCCAATGCAACGCCATTTACGTATAGAGTTATATTTTTAAGGCCGAAATTCTCGAATTTAAAGGAGCTCTTTTTATATTTTCCATTCGTCGAAGCGTGATCCTGCATTCCAATTGATAACCTTTTAGGTAGAACGTTAGGTAGAACGTTTTTTAGCTAATTGGAGACCAAACCGGCAGGCACCGTGTATAGTTTGATCTGTACGCTGTTAATTGGGTATTTTACTAGTACGTGTATTAAATTTTTTTTAATTTCTACATATTTCGGCGAACTTAATTTCACTCGCCGTACGCGCAGATACGTTTCCATAATGTGAATCACAACGGGCTTTGCGCCCTCTTCTTGATCAGGTCCCAGATTTATGCAGATCTCAGAATTCGTGCGGTTGAGTTTTAACTTCATATCCACCCCATTCATAAGCAGTTTCTCCTGGAACGTGAAGTCTGTATGCAGACATCAAAACACTCGTATATCTTCTTTTTAGATTTTTAAAATTTATCCTTTATACTACTTTCCGATAATAGCCATCGGCAGTTAAAAAGGTATCCTTCGCTTCTTTTGAAAAGTTGAGGACATTGTCAAGATAGGCTCGTAGGTGATAATAGCCCGTTCCTGCCAAGATGTTAACCTTATTTAAATACACCTCACATTGGCTGAATATGGAGTGTAGAAATTTGGTTTCATGGTATGCAGAGTAACTATCATCGCAGTCCATTCCATCTGAATGGGCTATACGTACTTTAGCGTAAATGTGCATGCAGTTTCGATCAAAAAAGTATGGGCCTGAGCTGGGTATCACGAATTCTATAGAGGCACTTGGCGAATTAATTGTGTTTAATGGGTAAATTGCAATAAAGTCGCTATGCTCAATAGAAACCTGTGTAGGGAGCATATCAAAGAGGGACAGTTCCTATTTACAATATTGTGAACTACACGGATAGATGAAGCGCGCCATGACGAGTCATAAATAGTGCCACCTCTCTCGACAAGTAGTAATCAGCCTATGATTCGTGAGAGCAGTGTCCTCAGCTTATATCCATTAAAAAATTATCAGCCATATGCTTCATTCCCTTAGAACAATTCTTTTTTTATGTCATTTTACGTTTAGCGGCACGTGTTGGTAACCCCTTCTTCCGGACAGCCCTCTTCTTCTTCTTTCCGCCACCACGCATTTTTCTCTTTGCATCTTTGATGATTTCGTCTCGTGTACGTTTAAAATGTCTTTTAGAACTTCTTTAGACTTAGTTCCACGCATTAAATCTGCTACCGGGTTAAAACCTTATTGTAACGCTTTCCTCCCGAGTTATCTAGCCCCCATCTTCAACAATGGGACAGACGTGCGTAGCATGGTCGAAAAAATGGATCCAAGCCCACTCCAACGCTGATATCTCACTCCACGATAGATTGTGAAAGACCTTCGGGTCATTATAACTGAATGCGACGAAAGTGTAGCTTCACTATTAAGCTCCCATCACCGAATGGGAAATTTTTTCCATCAATCGTTCTTCGATATATCGAGATATTGGTTAATAGATTAGTCGCAACATTTACATAATGAGGCTTGTCATATATAATGCTCAAACTCTTCCCTCAATGGTTGGGAATGTGTGCAATGCGCAGCAGGCGCGCCTGGGTGTCCCCAACAAATTGATGCTCCATGATATTGCTGTAAATATAACACATGTCTGGGGATGGATAGCTTTCACCCAATTTCAACTGATACATTAAGCTGGACAAGTCATATTGTGCCTCGTGAAAGGTGTCTCTTTGGAGGGCTGCACTATATCGACCCTCGGCCACAATTGTGAAGAGCTCTTTGTCTTTAATATTTCTACCAGCGTTGATTTTAACTTTAACGTGCGTGCAGGCGTGTCTATGTTTACGACTTCAAAAAGTTAGTCGTTTGTCAGGTACGAATTTTCAAGGCTCTTGTTTAAACCTGTCACACTGTCCGTAGCTGTATCATAATGACCAATTCCTAGTGTTACATTTGTACGATAGTACTGTACCCTACAGAACAGGACTGATCGCATAGAGTTGTCTAAGGTTATGCATAATTTTTCACACTCATCGAATCTTCTAAGGATCAGAAGTATGATCTGATCATTTTCAAGAGTTAAAAATTTGGTGGCTAGCTGGAATTCACAAACACCAACTTCGTACGAATTACGATCCAATTCAATTGGCCCATGGAGTTCTGTTACAAAGTTGGCGAGGGTGTTGTTAGGATGTACAGACAGAGAAGAAGAGGGCGGGAGTGTGACATAGAAGTGGTTAGGCCCCATGTTGCATACTATTTAAGCGTCATTATTGCACCAGCTTTTATATCATGTTGAAGCTTTCTGGGTACCCTAGTCATTTCATCAGGTACATTTTTCTTTTTCCTGAACCTTTGCTGCCTGAAATTGTTTCAATTTTAAACATATTTTTTTCAAAATTAAATGCCACTTTCAGCAACTCCTCGCGGTAAAACCCTTCTGCGATTTCCTTCACATTCAAATCTTCAACGTAATACATCATTATCTCGCCTTTAGGTCTCACAGCACTAGCTTTAAAAATCTCACGTGTCCATCATTGCTCAAATCCCTTCGCGAATTTATTTCCCGAACGCGATAGTTTAACATAATCTTTGATTTTGAAACGTGTAGAGTGTAGAGTGTGGTGGCTGTGTTCCATCTCTTCTCACATCAGGCTCTGGGCGCATACTTCTTTCTAAAACTTCATTAGGCGTTGTGCCAATCGTACGGTGGTGTGAACGATTGTATGACGAGGCCAATGATCCCACAATGTTTATATATCTGTATGTATTTTTATGGGTAAAATAGCGATGCATGCGTTCCTTTATGGTACGTTGAACTCTTTCAGCTAAAGAGGCCTTATGTATAGAATTGCTAGTGTAGTAACTGATATTAAACTCTGTCAGCATGTTCTGAAAAGCGCGGCCTATAAATTCTTTCCCCATATCTGTACAAAAATAGCCATGAACCCTGTTTTCTTTCAACATCAGCGTTTTGGTAGCTTTAGCAACTGTTTCAGGCGATTTATTTTTCAGAGGAATTAGCCACTTAGCCACAGATATCTAGAGAATACATCTGTTATGAACAGGATGTAGCGGTATCCATTATTATACACTGAATATCTTTACATGTCTGTTAAATCCGCTTGCCAAATAGAGTCAATCAAAGCCGCTGTTATCTTGGCCGTTTTAAACCTTTTTCTCACCGGCTAATGAAGTGTATAAGCATCCTGCTCCCCCAGAAACCTCTCAACATCTTTTTTCCCGACTCCATCATTGTAAACACCTCTGTACTCTCTATTAACACCGCCATAGGAGGCTTGGTTAGAAATGTAATAATGGCGTTTTCTTAATATGTTAGCCATTTGCATATTTTAGAGACACGTGGATAAGGTTGGCCGTTTGGTCTCTTCTTTCTCCTCTTCAGAGATGCTACTGTTAGGGGTGATGCCATACTCAGTTGTGACACATGCGAAACTTGCTCCAAGTCTTTTAACATATTCAGATTTCCTATCAATGTTTTGGGGACATTTATTTGTTGTAGTCTTGCGATAATATGCTTCCATCCTGTTGGTGAAGGCCTGTCCCACTTTCTCACCATCAATGTCGACGATATTGGATCCCTGTACCCTTGTTCCTTCAACAACGACCTCGCCTGTATCGGTCCACTGTACGATGGGGTCCTCACTCAATAGAGTACAAAGACTTAAGCCTTTATTCCTCAATGTATGTGGGAGACTGCTTTTTAATACATGCTCGATGTGTTGCGTTCCGTTATTCTTTGGCTGGTCATCTCTAACGTCAGGCCCAGGTCTTATGTCGCCATGCTCATCGTTGCTCGCGCTGTTCCTAATAACCACGGGGAGCTCTGTCGGATTCTTATAATCTTCGTACTCATGAAGAAATTTCTGAAGAGCCTCTTGGTATAAGATCCTTTTCTCATCAGGTCACTTTTCACTGTTTAATAGAGCTAACAATTCGCTTTCCATTCTTTTAAGCCTGCTTTCACGGGGTTTTAGAACGTGTCTGGATTCTTTGAACTTTGCATTGAAGCATACACCTCGTGCGGAATCACTACCACTTTCTTCATTATATTAATCTGTCAGTAAAGGTCCCAAAACTGAAAATAAGATGCGTATGAATGATACCCCTCTTTGTACAATAATTCGCTTTTTCTTCCCCAGAGTTTGACTTTTACGAGCGAGCGCACGTATTATGTTCTTGTAACGACGTAGGCGCCCCTTCTTAGGGGGTTTCATTGGCACATTACATTTTATAAAATCAAGATAGATTTCACAGATGCATTTTAAAAAGTCAGAGTCGACATTTTTAACAAACATCTGTTGCAATGCCCGGGGCAATCGTTGATAGATTTTTATTAATTCACGATATTTCTTTAGCCTATTTGTCATTCGGGAATATACACCGTTTCAGAATCGTTTGGGAATATATTCGTTCTTAGAAACACTATAAACGTGTTTCCTGGGTGATGGTCACAAAGCAAATACTCGTAACGCTGACTTGTGGGTTCCTTATAAACCTCTAAAAACTCCTTACGCTGATTCGGAAACATTTGATTGGCTAATACCCCAATTTGTGACACATGTCTACGTTGTGCGAATAAGACTAGATATTGTGTATTTAACGATACATCGCGCATGTTTCTATTTTTGAAAAATAGATTCTGATTGATGAAGAATACGCTTATGTTAAGATGGTGGGAGAACACTGTAAATGTTTCGGCAAACGTTTTATCCATTTCTATCATGAGATCATTAATTACAATAACCGTCTGCTCATTTTCCTTTAACGAATTAGCGTCATATACACTTTTGTGGAACAAAGTATCATCTTTTGGTACTCGTTGAACACTGATTCATACGTTGAATAGCACCACATTACTTTATGCACAAATTTGGAGAAAATCTCCCCCTTATCTTTAATGATTTTAAACATAAACACAGTTTTACCACATCCTGTAGGACCAGATATAATACATGTGGAGTGGCTTGTGAATCTAAATTTTTCTACAGATTCCATCTCAAACACGTCACACCCCTAAGTGGGTCATTTACAAAATATAACAAAATTTAAGTTCTGCTACTTATATTCTTGTTTTTCTTCCACAGAACTGTGAATGTGGATGATGTACAGCCCTCATCATCGATATTACAGATGATCCCGATAACCGTGTAGCTACAGACTCCATCCCGGCTGACGAGCCCTCATCAGCGATACCTATAACATGCGACAATTCAAAGCGGAAGCAAGATGAAGAACCCTCCACGTCAGGTATAAAGCGTGCCAGGATTGCGCCGGTTGTTAGACCCCCAGTAATAGAGCCCCAACCCTCTTCGTCTTACGACACAACACCCACAATTGTACCTTCTTCAAATATACCCCCTTATTCCTGTTCAATTCCCGGTACTTCCTCCACATCAGCAGCTTCTCATACTGTGAAGAACGGTATAAAATTCGAGTTGGTGCGCACCGCTACCCCCACCCCTGCCAAGAGTAGAAATCGGTACGTGGTCAGAGTTGACCCTGGGTCCCTGTATACCAACGGTGTTGGACTGCGACGCGTAGTTGAACGTATTGTGGAGTTTGCCCTTTAGAACCGCGACGAACGTGAAGTCCGGACGAGGTTGCCCCTCAGGTTCGGGTCAGATGACGGGGATGTAGATGATTTTTGGGTAGTAATACCGTTCAGACGCTTGGCAGCTGTAGACATAGAATATATCTTTGGCCGTATAATGCAGGCCTCTCAAAGTAGTACAGCCTTCAATATGGAACAACTTCGCGGTAGATATTGACAGAGTATTCCGGGTTGCGGGTCATAGTGCCACACCTACTCTTAATTTCAATTCTTCGGTTATTTACAGAAACCATTTAAACGTCGATCTTGGTTGCCACTTTATAGCAATAGTCTTAGCTCATATGTTCACTGTGCTAAATACAATCACATATAATATCTGGCTGCCTACGGTTGTGCAGCGTACCCGTAAACTGGCTTCAGATTGTAAGCTTGAGTTTGAGTGTAATATGGGTCCTGAAGAGCTGAGAAGGGTAGAGCAGGAAATGATTGTTCGTCAGGTATGGATGATCGTCGTAGGACTGTGTATCGTTTAGGATTGTCAGGAACATCGTATCTCCCGATCCGTAATATAAGGACTCTCTACGCTAGTTATGATAAATGCCGAAAATATGGAAGGCATCATGAGTTGTGCAAGGGATGTCTCGAGTTTGCGGATGATATGGTGAAACATTGTAAGGAATGCTACATGGTATGTGAGCAGTGTAAAAGCCCCAAATGTGAAAGCCGTGTAGTTGAAGCTGAGAAGAGGGAATGTAATGTGTGTAGTCGTACATTTTTCAATAATAACTGCTTTGAGCTCCATAAATCAATTGGTACTTGCAGGAAAATGAGAATCTGTGAATGTGGCATGTTCCATATGATGGATAATTGGGGTAAGTTTGTGCATAAATGCGATGAAATTCACTGTTCTCCATGTCATGAAAGAGGTTATTCCACATTTACTCATAAGTCAGACTATCTGTGATGAATGCATGGATGCCGAATGTGATGAGTGCAAGGATGTCGAGTGTGATGAGTATCACAAATGTGGTAAACGGACAAACGTTTTTAAAACGATTGCACACAACAGACCTGTGAAACTCTTTGTATCCTATATTGTCAAGTTAGCGGACAAGTTCTAAAAAATGACTGTGTATATCCTTGCCCATAACGGGGCAAAATTTGACACACAGTTCTTTTATAAGGAATTGCTTGAACACGAGTCATCGGAGATATTTACAGGCGACCCCTTGAAAAGAGGCAACAAACTTATACAAACGCAGATAAGAGGTAATGTTCAGTTTAAAGACATCCTGCTGTTCACACCTTTAAATTAGCCAAGCTACAAAAGGTCATGTGCGTAGCCGCTGAAGTTTCAAAAGGGTATTTCCCTTACACGTTCCTCACTAACGAAACTTTAAATTACGTAGGACTGCCTCCCCCCAAACATTACTTTAACTACACCAACATGAGTGATACTGAGCGTGAAGAATTTGACCTCTACTACAACAGTCTTAATGAAACTAGTCCATACAATATAGCTGATGAATGTGAACGTTGCGTGAATAATGTGCGCGTGCTTAGCGTATGTTTCCAGGCCTTTAGAAAGATGTACACAGCCCGTTTCAAATGCGATCCGTTGCAAGTCACAACCACGATCGCCTCATTATGTTTTACGGTGTTCAAGAATAACTTCATGCCTAAAGACACCTTAACCGTCATTCACAGAAACAATCCCCGCAGTTTTGGGCACAATGCTATTTAGTGGCTACAGCAACAGACTGGGGTATACATAAAACACACCCCAACACGGGGGAAGTACCCATTAAGGTCATTGGTCGTGTTTTTTAGGTTGATGGACTAAGTGAGGATCCAATCACTGGTGAGAAGACTGTGTACTCTTTTAACGGCTGCTGGTGGCATGGATGCTCACGCCCTGAGTGTGCCGTCACAGGGGACCTCCATGGAAGATCCCCCGCTGAAAGCCTCCCACGGACCCGTAAACACGATCAACTTATAGGCTCCCAGTTCACTCACAAGATCGTGTGGGAGCATCAATATGATGCACGGATAGAAACAGATGGACAGTACCGTGAAGAAATAAGGGCCATCAAACGTTCAATGGTGTTGGAACCCCTCAAATGCGGCGAAAGCTTGTTTGGAGGGCGTACAAACCCATTCAAACTACACTTTCCGCCTACGAAGGGCATGAAACTCCATTACTACGACTTCTGTTCTTTATATCCCTACGTGATGAAGAAGAATCCGTACCGCGTAGGTGCGACTGAAAAACTAGTGGGTCCCGCCATGCCAACCATCGAGGCGTTCTCAGCTAATTTGAGTGAGCGCTACTTTGGACTCTCTTTCGTAGACGTGCTACCCCCTCGCGATTTATGGATGCCGATCTTACCTTTCGTTATAGATCACAAGCTCATGTTTCCCCTGTGCGTGAAGTGCGCAGAGGAGAACAATAGGGATTGTAATCATACAACCAACCAGCGTAAGATCAGAGGTGTATAACAAAGCCTTGAGCTGGACATAGCCGTTCGCCATGGATACAGAATATTGAAGATGCATGAGGTGTGGAGGTTTCAGAAGCTACCCAGCCTTTTCACGCCATATATAAACGCTTTTTTGAAGGATAAAGTAGAAGCATCGGGGTATCCGAAAGGAGTTGATACCGAAGATGAAAAATCGGCTTATATTCAGCGTTCCCGTGACCCTGAAGGTATACAGTTTGACCGTTCCAAAATTGTTAAGAATCCTGGCAAGCGCTTTAGTGCAAAGTTGTGTCTAAACAGTTTTTGGGGAAAATTTGCACAGAATACTGGCAAAGGGAACGTTCATTTGGCACAAAGTTATAATGAAGTCTGGGATTATGCCAACGCTCCCGATAAAGAGGTTATGGAGATCGTGAATGTAGGTATTACTTACATAATAAAGTACATCACCGAACTGGCCGCAAATACCTCACGGGTTACAAACATACATGTAGCCACCTTCACAACGGCCTACGCCCGCATCAAGCTTTGGGGACTACTGCATTCTCTTGGGCGGAGGGTGTTGTACGCTGAGACAGATAGCGTAATATTCACAGAGAGGGAGGATGAATACATGCCGCCTATTGGAGAATTCCCCGGAGAGTTAACTGACGAGATTAAGGATGAGTATGGTGATGGTGCATACGCTGACTCCTTTGTATCAACGGAGCCAAAAACCTATGGGGTACGGGTGAGGGTGGGGGATGATATGAAATATATCGTGAAGGCTAAGGGTATCACACTTAACCATGCGAACCGACGAGTCGTTAACTTTGACTCGTTGAAGGCTCTAGTGTGCTTGGAAGATGAGGGCGACCAGCCACCCGAACTGACTGTGGGGACCCACAATTTTCGGGCGGAGAAACTAGGGTGTGTTAAGGAACTTACGGGTACGAAGGTATGCGTAACACCTATAGGAAAAGTTACCAGGTGCCTGATACGTATGAAAAAGTACCCTTCGGATACCTTAATCCTTGATTGTTTATACAGGGTGTCCCATAAGTCCGGCATCATAGGAGAAATTCATATTTTTCTATTTCTACAAACCATAATTCATATTTTTACAGGCCATAATGTCTGTGCGCAAGGAAGAACGAATCCAGATAATTCTACTCATAGGAAATCGGAGTCAAAGAGAGGCCGCTGCTGAATTTAACAGACTGCATCCAGACCGCGAGCCAATAACACAGCAGAGTTGTGTTAGCAGACTTGTTGCAAAGTTTAAGGAAACAGAATCCATAGAAGATAAACCACGCAGTGGACCTTGAAGGAGGACCATTGACGATGATACAGCGACTGCTATCTTGGCTCATTTTAACAAAAGTCCCAATAAGTCTCTTCGGTGAGTGTCCGCCGAGACAGGAGTGTCGAAAAGTAGCATCCATCGTATTCTTCAGGCTCACAAATGGCATCCATATAAACTTCAGATCCTACAGAAATTAAGCGAAGATGATCCCGACCGGCGGATGGAATTTTGTGAATGGGCTACGGAACAATACATATTGAGCTTTTCTGTAAATAAAAGCTTTTGTTTTGCCTTTTTTTATTATTTTTCCTATGATGCCTGACTTATGGGACACCCTGTGTGTGTGTATATATATATATATATATATATATATATATATATATATATATATATATGTATTGTTAAAGCTATGTTTATTTATTACGTAGATTTGTTTCAATTAGGGTTTCATTTTCTCCTTTGTGTGCGTGCGTGTGTATAATCCTAAGCTCCGCCCACTGTAAGCGCGGTCATGTGACTTCTGCTACTACCTGAGCATATCTCTACCCCTGCGTGCTCAGTTCACCTCTGCAAACATTTGAGCTCAGACGTATATTTTCTCACGTAGACGAAAAAATAGTGATGGCTACTTTTGATATTGCGTGTTCGACATTTATGAAGTGGTATTCGGTAAAGTCGGAAGATGTGGTGAATACTGAAAGACGACCTACCCCACCCTCCTTTGAGACTTTTAAGGCTACAGTGAATCGCACAAAGGAACAAGATGTTCAAATACTCTACGGATATTCTGGCGAGAGTATTGCCTGATTTCGCGGCACAAACGACATAATGGGCTACGTTGTAGGGCTAAACTGTATAAAAGCGTAGATATACCGTGAGGTGAAAGAAACAACGCGTGTAGAAGGGAAGCAACGGATATGGATAATGAGTCTCGTTGATGAGTGGTGTGACAGGCGGTATTATGTCATGCCGCATCATACCGAGTACGCCTGCGGCTGAGAATGTAAACCTTGTCATCATGGACAAGCTAAAGTACTTTTACCACTACATTCATATATATCATGACGAGGTTCGCCGTGAGGCTGTGGCTAAAGGCCTGTGTGAGTTTTTGATAGAGTTTAGAGACGAGTATCGATTGTTAAACAAAAGGGATAAATACGGTTACATGTTTCTCTCAAATAGTGCACTGGATTGTTAATGTGTGGAGAACGTCTAGTGCGCATAAAACATTAAAACTGAAATTATCCCATGTGTCGGAAAATTACCCGTTATAATGGTTACAAGTACTCGTGTGATTCATGCTAGAACAAATCCGTAAACGATTTAACAGCTTATGGTGTGACTCGCTCCCCCGTTGAACCGATCCACCCACACGTGGCTCGTAGTTATGTCAGAGCTTGAACGGACTGGACGTGCACTCCTCGAATACGATGGACCTTCCTTTGAGAAGCATTCTCAATGCCGCGTACGATGTGTCCGTGACGAAGTCATTGCGGGCAGGGCCGTTTCCTGGCATAAGCAGACTAAGCGGCCGCTTAGGGCCCCGATGCTACTAGGGGTCCCCTAGACAGGCTCCCACGTCATAGCTCAGTGGGTAAGAATAGGAATGTAGCTGAAGTTATTAATATTATTGTTATTGTTATTATTATCCATATTATTATTATTATTATTATTATTATTATTATTTTCGTATTAATTAAAGTTTTTGTATGAGACAAATGTGATAAAACGGAGGCAAACGAAACGTTTTGGTCGTTATGTGTAAATAACTATTGTGAGATCTTATTTCTTTATTATTTAACTTTATTCTTACAATATTCTTATACTTTCCTAAATGCTTAATTATTATTATCATTATTATCATGATTATTATTATTTAGCAGATTAGTTGTGGTTAACTAGATGTGAGGGTGAGAAGCTTTCCAGTAGCACAGGTGAGATGTGCCACTTGTATATTCCTATGATTACAGTTGAGGCAACTAGGTTAGGTAGACCATCAAGCTAGGCAAGTGCTCAGGAATCGTGTAGAGTAAGCAAGTCTCTGTAATATTTATAATATTTCGAAATGTGAAATTTAATGGATCACATCACCTCAAATTCTGTTCACACAGATCAATTATCAAACAAGATAAGAAAGAGTATTTTAGAAAAATCTAACAGAATATGTAATATTATGTTCTTCTCAGGAGCACTACTGAAATATTTGGAAAAGCCATCCTCAGCAAAGCCTGATGGGCATCATGAGCCAACAGCAGGACCATCCTCTATGCAACCTCAAACACCAGTAGAAGTACAGCCTGATGAACCAACAAGTGGCCCATCTTCTGTTCAGCTTCAAACACCACACACAGGCATTTCTACTGAGCAACAAAAACCAAGATCTGCTCCACCGCTTGATCCGTATGACTGGCCAGTTGTCCTGTCAGATGCCTTGAAGTCAGATCTGGTGTCTCGAGGACCATTTCAAATCAGTCCAGATTTCACATTCCCTAAAAGGGAAGACGGTAGAAGCTTTCATCACCATTACATGTACAGAACATTAATTAATGGGGGAAAAAATAAAGCGAAGCTGGCTGATGTACTCTAGAAGGAATGATGCTCTTTATTGCTTCTGCTGCAAGGTGTTTTCAAGGAAGTCGTACAAACTAATTACGGATGGACTTTCAGACTGGATAAACGTTGGTTCGCTTCTGAAAGGCCATGAAAATAGTTCAGAACATGCAGATAACTTGGCAACATGGAAGGATCTGGAACTGCGGCTAAAAACTGGGAGGACCATTGACCAAACTGAAATGTCATGAATGGAGGTAGAGCGAAGACGCTGGCGAGATGTTCTCACACGTCTTGTAAGTATAATTCAATCACTGGCAAAGAAAATCCTTGCTTTCAGGAGGTCTTCCTCTACATTGTACAATCAAGACAATGGCAACTTCTTGAAGGAGGTTGAGCTGCTTGCCAAATTTGATCCAGTGATGAAACAACACATCAGCAGAGTCGAAAGTGGCCAATATAGTCATTGAAGTTACCTAGGAAACATCATTAAAAATGAGCTCATTGGGTCCATTAGTGGGAAGATCTTGGATGCCATTGTTGCAGAAATAAAACAAGCTAAATATTACTCACTCATTTTAGACTGCACTCCAGACATAAGCCACCAAGAACAGATGTCGATTATTATCAGAACTGTTAAAATGGGTGAAGTACCAGAAATAAAAGAATACTTCTTGGGCTTTCTTGAGGCTTCAGAAAGTACAGGCCTGGGTTTATCAGTTCTGATTCTGAAGAGACTAGATGAACTGAATATTCACTTTGATGACTGCAGAGGACAGTCATATGACAACGGAGCAAACATGAAGGGCAAGAACAAAGGTGTTCAGGCAAGGTTATTAGAGAAGAACTGTCGTGCACTCTATGTTCCATGTGGAGCTCACACTCTGAATCTTGTAGTGGCTGATGCAGCTAAAGCTTTCACAGATGCCATCAGCTTCTTTGGCAACGTACAAAAATTGTACAACCTTTTTGCAGCAGCTACACAGAGTTGGACAATCCTAAAGAAGCACGTGAACATAACACTCAAGTCTTGGAACCAGGTGGGAGAGCCGGCTTAAGAGCATAGAGGCTGTGCGATACCAGATCCACAACATCAGAGAGACCCTGTTGGAAGTCAGAAACAATGCCACAGATGCCATAGCCAGGACTGAAACACAAGCACTTGCAGAGGAGGTAGGGTCTTATCGCTTTCAGATTTGCACAGTAGTATGGTATGACATTCTTCATTCAGTTAACCATGTGAGCAAACTTCTGCAGTCTTCTACAATGCAGTTTGATGTGGCAGTGAACCTCCTCACAAAAACAAAAGACTCACTAACCAGCTACAGAAACACAGGTTTTGTTGCAGCACAAGTCGTAGCTAGGGATATATGTGAGGAAATGAATGTGGAGGCTGTGCTGAAGGAGAAGAGGCTCAGATTCACAAAAAAGCACTTTGCTTACGAAGCTCCTGACGAACCATTTACAGAAGCCTTAAAGAGGCTGGAAGTCAAATTTTTCAATGTGGTGGTGGATTGTGCCATCGGGTCAATAAATGAGAGATTCAAAACATTTGATGATGTGAGGGACATATTTGGGGTTCTCCTAAACTTCACCACAATGAACAAGGAAGACTTGCCCTGCAATTGTGAAAAGCTCTCTAAGATACTGAGCTCTGGAGCTGACTCTGACATTGATGGAAGAGAACTGGCCCTCGAAATTAAGAACTTGCCGACCTTACCTTCACACAACATGACTGCATTGGAGCTTCTCTCCTTCATTCATCAGAAGCAACTGGAGGAACTATACCCCAATCTCTGGGTTGCACTAAGAATTGCCTGCACTCTACCTGTGACAGTTGCCTCAGCCGAGAGGAGCTTCTCTCAGATGAAGCTAATCAAGAACTACCTCAGATCATCAATGGGGCAGGATCGCCTCAGTGGCCTTGGCATCATAAACATCAACCAGGACGTTGACAGTAGGGATTGTCGTTTTGAGTCATTTTGTTTATCCCGGGATTCCGGGATAAAATCTGTCTTCGTCCCGGGATCCCGGGATTTCCCGGGATTTTTATTTTATATGTATTTAAATTTGTTATACTTTTAAAAAGGAATTAATATAAAAATTATAAAGATTTCATCATTTATTTATTTAAACATATTCCATTAGGTAACTATGAGTGCGAAATAACTAGCTTAAAAGACAGTTGAGTGAAACAAGACAGCTATTTGTAAGAAAATCAACACTTGTAAAGAATAATATCCTTGTAAAGAATAAGCATGCTCGTAAAAACACAAAAACAACGAAACATATGAAAATGCAAAACATAGCGCATTTAAAAGAACTAATTTGACTTATAATACGAACGTAGAAAACATAGACAATTCACACTCTTATCACTAAGCCGAGTTCTAAGTTTAGTTATAAACAGTCCTGCAGCTGAAAAAGCTCTTTCCGCTTCGACACTAGTTGGTGGTATAGACTCGAGAGCATTCATTATTTTGATTATGTTAACTGTTTTTTCACCAGTTGCGTCAAATATGTGACGACACTTGCGATTACTGTATGGTCATGATCATGATACAACATGTATGATCGTGTAAACAGGGTATTTATACGATATATACTAATTATTATGTAAGTAATTAGCACCGGGATATCCCGAGATGAACGAAAAAATCCCGGGATATATCCCGCACATAAAATCAACCGGGATCCCGGGAAACAATCCCTAGTTGGCAGGGAGATTTCATATGATGATGTTATTGATGATTTCGCCCAGAAAAAATCTAGGAGGCAAAAATTTTGAATATACAAACTGTTCTGTATAACTGTTCTGTATAACTCTATGTATCGTAGAGTTAGTAATTGTTTGGTAGTTGATAATTGCATTATTTTTTTATACATAGTTCTGCGTCATTCATTCTAAATAATGTATAAGATAATTTTCAGGAATTTCATGAAGAGTATTTTTTCTATTTGTCTTCTGAAAGTACATATTTGTTGTTTTGGACATAAATGTTTCATTAAAATTGTTTCATAATTGTTTTTTTAACACAGCCATTTTTTGTATGTGTGCTGAGGTGATGTAGTAAGACGTGAGTTGGTGGATGGAGGGGTGGGGCCTCAAATGGATATACTGCTTAGGGCCCCCTATGGCTAGAAACGGCCCTGATTGCGGTGGTTCAGGCGTGAAACCGGCACCATTAACTATGTACTTGAAACGACTTGTAGACAAGCAAACTCTGGTAAACGTAATGATATTTATTTAAGTGTTGAGGAGATGAATAGAGTTTTCGTGATAGTTGAGAAGTGGGGTGAGGACCGTTATAAAATACCTGCAGGTGCAGGTACAAGAAGAGAACAGATTAGTGATGCACCGTCAGATGCCATTGTTTGTACGTTGTGTATAAATAACGATCAGCCATGCGTTGATATACGACTGATGTGGAAGAATGCATCTGATAATAACGCCCTTGTCCCTACGCGAAACCGATTCATCCTCGACAGAATGTTTGAAATCGTCGGATTCCGCAAGCTGAAGCCTATATTAGACGCTCGTGTTATGGATATGATTTATTTTGACACGGTTCTTGAGTACGCATACACCGCTCTGTCGACGGGTTTATCGAATGTAGGAATGAACAAGGCGAGAATGGTCTAGAGCTGGATGCTTCTTTAAAAGGTTTAGACTCTTCGAAATATCATGAACTTTGGTACAAAGGACTTGAGCGGTACAGGGCAGAGCTCGCCTTCACTGTTCACCCTGAAGAATTGTACCTCTATATAATGAGCAGCTATCGTTACGACTTGGAAGATTATTTCAATTGCCGCTATGCGTTGTGAAGAAGAGCTCACGCTTGAAAAGCTCGGGTCGGTAAAGAAAAACCCTCGATTGGAAAGGAGTGTTTATAAACTTGCATTTAACAATAATGTGGTGGCTAACGATAGCCTCTTTGTGCGTGCTTTTGAATGTATTCTATCCGTGTTTAAAGATAACTTGCCAACCGAATGTAAAGTGGGCACAAAAATAGTATTCAACGATATGAAGGCAATTTACATCGAGTATAGGCGCCCGCACAACTTGAGCGGAGAAATAATGTAAATCGTATTTACTGCGTAGTGCAAAGCAATAATGATGTGACTGTAGACTCGATCACGTGCGAGTTTAGTGTTTTAGTTAAGCGCAGCAGAACGAATGTATTTTAATGTATATTTATTTTCAATATATTTAATTATTTAATATAATTGTGTGTGTGTGTATATATATATATATATATATATATATGCACTAGAATCACAAAATAACACGTGACCTTATTAATAAGCAAACAACCACAAGGAAAAGGAAACACAAAGTCCGAGCGCTTTCGTGAGCATGCTTATATATATATATATATATATATATAATATATACAGGGTGTCCCATAAGTCCGGCATCATAGGAGAAATTCATATTTTTCTATTTCTACAAACCATAATTCAAATTTTTCTCTTTCTACAGGCCATAATGTCTGTGAGCAAGGAAGAACGAATCCAGGTAAATCTACTCATAGAAAATCGGAGTCAAAGAGATGCCGCTGCTGAATTTAACAGATTGCATCCAGACCGCGAGCCAATAACAGAGTTGTGTTAGCAGACTTGTTGCAAAGTTTAAGGAAACAGGATCCATAGAAGATAAACCATGCAGTGGACCTTCAAGGAGGACCATTGACGATGATACAGCGACTGCTATCTTGGCTCATTTTAACGAAAGTCCCAATAAGTCTCTTCGGCGAGTGTCCGCCGAGACAGGAGTGTCGAAAAGTAGCATCCATCGCATTCTTCAGGCTCACAAATGGCATCCATATAAACTTCAGATCCCACAGAAATTAAGCGAAGATGATCCCGACCGGCGGATGGAATTTTGTGAATGGGCTACGGAACAATATGCTCGGGATACCAATTTCCCGGCCGCCATTCTGTTCAGTGACGAGGCTGTTTTTTATGGAAATGGTGAGGTAAATCGACAGAACACCCGCTACTGGTCTCAAAACAACACTCACTGGTATACCTCTTCAAAGGAACAAGGTGCATCTCGGGTGATGGTATGGTGTGGCATTTGGAAGGATCGCATTATAGGCCCCCTCTTTTTCGATGAACATGTCACTGGAGGCACCTAACTACGTATGCTCAAGGAAGAAGCATTTCCCAGTGTCTTGAACGAAGAAGGAAATTTCCCAACATGGTTCCAGCAAGACGGCGCTCCTGCACATTACAGCAGCCAAGTAAGGGAATACCTGTACCAACAATTCCCTGGTCATTGGATAGGACGTCGAGGGCCTGTGGAATGGCCAGCTAGAAGCCTGGATCTCACGCCACTAGATTTTTATCTCTGGGGCCACTTGAAAACGTTGGTATACGCAGAGAAAATTAGGAGTGTTGAACATTTTCGGCAGCGCATTATTGGGGCATGTAACACCATTACTCCTGACATCATTCACCGTGTGCTTGCTGACTGGGTATCACGTTTGAATTTGTGTATTGAAAACAATGGTGGACATATTGAGCACGTTTTGTAAATGAAAGCTTTTGTTTTGCCTTTTTTTATTATTTTTCCTATGATGCCGGACTTATGGGACACCCTATATATATATATACACATTTAACTGCAATGACCACGCAGTATATTAATGTATAGAAACGACGTAAGTATAGAGGAGTGTTCTGCACACGAGGAAGAGAAATAACGAACAAATGAAAAATGAGGTGACCGCCCGGGAATCGAACCCAGGACCTTCCGATTGCCGGTCAGACATGCTACCACTACACTACGGGCCTCGATCAGTCAGAAGTCGCAATTCTCCTACATAGGGCAGAAACCAATGCCTTGAGAGGGTATATATATACAGTATATATATATACAGGTCGTCCGATAAGTGAGTGGCGATTCTATGTCAGTTAGCATAGTGTACTAATATCTTTGATATCTAGTAAATGTCTATGCTTTTTTCAATTAAGCTAGCTTCACATGAAATCCAAGTTTTTAATTTTGCAGTAATTCATGTTTATTCCTGTTTGTTCTGGTTTTTCATTGTTTTATTTTTATTATTTCTAATTATTGGCGTTGCAATGGCTGAGGTAGACGCACGTGTTGATAAAATTTGTGATCAAAGTCCCTACACATATGAAGCACGGATATTAGCAGCAACATGGTGGCATGAATCTGGAAAAACCAAGCATTGCATGAAGGTAGTACGCGAAAGGTTTGAAGAAAGATTTAATGATGTGCCGCCAAAGGGCGAAATTATTAGAAAATGGGAACCAAATTATTCACAACTGGGATGATAATTGATAAAAAAAGCCGTGGTCGCCCCAAAGCAAGAGCAAGATTGGAAGATGATGTTCAAGTGTCAATTCGACAATCGCCAACCAAAAGTATTCGTAGGCGTGCATCTGCATTAAATGTTCCGAAATCAACACTGCATGATTTGATGAAAAAAAGACTTGCATTTTAAAGCTTTCCCCCAACCTCCGTTCAGTTTTTATCGCCACAAGATAAAATTGGCAGAGTTAATGCTTGTCAACAAATTCTTGAAGCTTTTCCAAGTAAAGCCGAGAGAGATCGTACGTTCTTCAGTGATGAATGTGCCCTTTATGGCGATGGCAAAAACAAATTTCGTTTTTTGGTCGAAAGAAAATCTTCATTATTATGATCAAGTAAAACAGTATCCCTCTCGAATCATGATATGGTGTGCAATATCAGCGCATTGTTTAATTGGTCCATTTGTGTGCACTGGTCGAATTACTTCAGGAAGTTATATCGACATGTTGGAGAACAGATTTCTACCCGCTTTAAGAAATACGAATATTCGCAACCCTATTTTTCAGCAAGATGGTGCTCCAGGACACACCGCTTTCGCTGCGCGTGAGTTCCTAGACAGAAATTTTCCCGGCAGATGGATCGGAAAGTATGGTCCTGTACCTTGGCCTCCGCGGAGTCCGGACTTGACTACCCCGGATAATACCCTCTGGGGAATCCTCAAGATGCAGATTAATGGCCGTGAAAATCAAAGTGAATCTGATCTGACAAAAATCGCAGAAGTCTTGTTAAGTGACATCAATGAGGATAAAGAACTTTTACAAAAAATGTCAGACAGGACATGGAGACGCATACAGCTTGCTGTTCGTGTAAATGGCGATCAGGTTGATCCCTATGACAATTAATTATCGAATTAATTGTAAGTTTACTAATAATAAAATTCCTTCTAATAAAATTTTTATTATACTTTATCTTTTATTTATAAATTGTTCCCGAATCGCCACTCACTTATCGGACGACCTGTATATATATGTGTGTGTGTGTATATGGTGTTTCATAACCGGTCTGTCATACCTTGGGGGTGATTTCGAGGGTGATATTGAGTAAAAAAGTTAATACAACATCTGTGCTATTTCCAACCGTTGCGGAGCTATGGACGTTTTAAGGTGCACGGAAAAAAATAAACAAGTATTAATCTGATGTATTTATTGTTACATTTTATGAGCTACAGCTTATAAACAGGGTTGGCACCAAAGTGGGTGACCCGTTTTTCCCCACCTGGGTTTAAAAAAAAAAACACTTGAAAAAACTCGCTATTTTGCCCACTTAACTGGGGGTTTTCAAATATTGCTTTTAATCACAAATATTCAGGTTAATTTGAGCTTAACCATACATAAAACATTGAGTTATTTATAAATAATTACCAATAAATTAAAATAATTCATGTAGTCATACATTGTGCATTGGAATATTTTAATATAATGCTTTAATGGCTAAAAACTTAAGAATTGAACGTATCATTTTGCTGAAAATGAAATGGCTTTAGTGAATTATAGATCTTCATCTCCTGCACTCTGCTTGGTTTTGGAAAACTATTATACATTACCAAAGATAATTTTATTTTAATAATAAGACATATACCTAGCTTCATTAGGACAACAAAAATAAGAAGTTTTAGTTCATTTTAAGCCCATTCAATCAATCATTTTTTACAAAATAATTGTTCTTCCATTAAACACTTTTTAATCTTATATTTTAAGGTACTTTAAGGTAGCTACTTTACTTTTACTTTATAATAAATTGTACATCCCAGAACTACACCCTTGAGTATGCACACAACATTCTTTCTCCCCAGATTCTCTATAATTTTATATATATATTGAGTTTCTAATTTATGGTGTAATTGTAGGCTGCTTTAAAATGTACCTTAAAACATAATACAAGATAATACTCTAAATCCAAATCTTTCTGCGATTCATCTGCAAAAATTCAAAATAAGAAAACTCTTTCCTCATAGACATAAGTATTGTAAAAAATACTGACAATCCTTTGAAAAAAAAAAGACCAAACCAAAGCTATTGTGAAAATTATAAGGTACGGCTCTGATATTATAGCAACAGAACAGTTTTCTTTAGACATACAGAAGTGTACCTAAGAGCAAAGTGTAGCATTACTCTCTGTTGATTATAGTAAGTGAAAATCAATTATCATTAACATTTATAGAGCATATAATTTTATTATTATGTGCTTTTATACTATTATATAGGTAACACAATTTTAAAAAGAACCCAGTTTGGACCGGGTTTTGTGAAAAACCAGGGTGGGTTGGGCTTTTTCCAAAATGTGGGTTTTTTGCCAACCCTCCTTAGAAATGTTCAAAATGTCAGCGTCGGTTTTCAATGCACAGCCTTGCTCGTTCTACAGATGGGTTTATTGCCCATTGAATCATTTCGCGGTGTTCTCGTATGTCAGCAGCGGCATCCATAATCCGACGCAAGAGTTCCTCTCTCGTTTGTACTTTGGTCTTGTAGACCATCTCTTTCATAAGGCCCTATAAAATGAAATCTAACAGGGTTAGGTCCGGAGATCTCAGGTACCACGATATTGCACCAGCACGACCAATCCAACGATTCCCGTACCACTGATTCAAGTAATCCGTAACATGACGACCAAAATGTGGTGGCGCCCCATCGTGCTGAAAGAAAATCCTGCTCCTTGTCTCCAAAGGCTTGTCCATCAAAAGCAGCAATTCGTTCGTCAGGAAGTTCAGATAAATATCAGCTGTTAATCGTTGTTCCAAACGAATGGTCCAATCAGCTGATCTCCAATTACACCGCACCAAACATTCACCGAAAATCGATGTTGAAAGTTTCTATCAACGATACCGTGGGGATTATCGGCGGACCACAAGTGGGAATTTCGTCTATTGTTAATTCCATCCTGACTGAATTGTGCTTCATCGCTAAACAGTATGCGATTAAGAATTTGGCGATGCATAACCATCCACTAGCAAAATTGAATACGTTTATCATAATCATCCGGTTGAAGAGCTTGCACACGTTGCAAATGATAGGGATACAAACCCTCATCATGTATGGTTTGCCAGACATGCGATGCGGATTTACCAATTCGTCTAAAAATCCTTTGAACATTGGTAGTTGGGCTACGTTGTACTAGGTCTAGTATGCGCTCCTCCACAGCAACTGGCCGTCGTGCTACATGTTCTTGGTTACGTGGAACAATTGTCCCTGTTTCCCTTAATCTGTGGTGTGTGTCACTAAACACTTGCCTGTACGGTATTCGGCGGTTCGGTAAAAGTCTTCGATATTCCTCAACTTCCGCTCTGCTGTTACCATCACAGAATCCATAAATGAAATGGATATCAGCGTATTCATCGGGTGTGAACTGTTGGTTCATTTTGATTGTTCACCTTAGCGGAACACAGTGTCTCGTACCACAGATCACAACCAACTGAAAGAAAATACTGAGGATTAGTAGTGGTAACCTCGTTAACCGAAACTAACACCAGTGCTACCATCTATCGAATTACACACAAGTAGGGATTTGTTGTTTGCACATCTTAAAACCTCCGTAGCTCCGCAAGGGTTGGAAATAGTACCTATGTTATATTAACGTTTGTACTCGATATCCCCCCCCAAATCATCCCCCAAAGTATGGCAGACCGGTTGTGAAACACCCTGTATGTCCTGTATATATATATAATATATATATATATATATATACAGGGTGTCCCAGGAGGAAATGTCAAGAATGCACCATTTGACTCTTTGGGTATTTCTAAGTAGAAAGTATTATATCGACATGTGCCTGATTCCCAACCGTTACCGAGATACAGGCCTCTACGGTTTCCGGAAAGGTGGATTGGACGTGGAGGACCTGTGGCATGGCCCCCTCGTTCGCCTGACTTATCTCCGCTAGATTTTTTTGTCTTGGGGTTCTTGAAGAGTAACGTTTATCAGCGGGGTAAGCCCGAAACTAGGGAGCAGTTGGTTGCACGTATACAGGATGCGTTCATAAACCTCAGAAATGAACTTCCGCGTTTTCCTTGGCAAGACTCGATGGATCGGAGGCTCGCCGCGTGCATTGAAGAAGGAGGGGGTCACTTTGAAACCATTCTGCAATAAGTGCAATAGTGTATTGTATGTTTGTACTTTTTGTAAACCACAAGTGTCATTAAATAGTATCTAAGATCGCCTTTTTATTATGTTTTAATTACCCAAATGTAGAGGCCTGTATCTCGGTAACGGTTGAGAAACAGACCCATATCGATATAATACTTTCTACTTAGAAATACCCAAAGAGTGAAATGGTGCATTCTTGACATTTCCTCCTGGAACACCCTGTATATTTAACTATTTCTTTAATTCATACTAAGGAAACGTAACACTGCCTGACTTAATCACACCTTACTCAGTCTTAGTGTTTTTAATCAGGCAAACAATATTATAAAGGAGTTGTCACCGAAATGCGACCCCCAATTCTCAAGGAGCGTGTTTTCGTGACACCCCTAATTAGTGAGGCGCCAGTTGAACTGCACTCAATGAAACTTCTAGTCTAACCTGACCTAATCTGACCCAACCTAACCTGATCTCACTGTTTGAGAATTCTCAGATGATACCGCCGGGAAAAGAAGGAAGCTCGATGGGCGCTCTCGAAATTTGAAATTTATGAATAGCACATAACAGTTTTAATGGATACCTCTCAGGATTAAAAGACATGATTGTACAGTTGTCATATTTGTAAGTGAAATGATAAAAATCTTAGATACAGGAAATATTTATTGACTGGCACATATTCTGTAGCTGTACATTTCTCCTTGTTTTCTTGGCTAGAAAATTTTGAAGAGCTAGAGCTAGAAATGCTAACCATTATCATTCTAGCATTTAATGTACAGAAACGTAGACAACTTGGGGTCTCCAAATACATGCCCTCGGCATAGCGTGATCTACGTCGCGTTGATACTGATGATATCTTCCCATCCCAATTTACTACTTGATAAAAAATAATGACTGAAGATACCCAGGAACTGGTACAGCGCTCAGACCAACTACTGCTGCCCGTTGCATTAACTCTTATTATTACCAGCATCTTCGGGGTTTGAACCCCCGATCTCAGTTTCTTCACTTCGGTTCACTTCAGACGATGCCTTACGCCCTGATCTTTGATGAACTTATTTCGAGCCCTTCCTTCAAATATGTTTTTCCCTTTTGTATTAAAAATAATTTATTTTTCAACGTTTTGTATTGTGCTGGTTGAAGTTCTGTATGTCATGTCTCATTTGTAATGAACTTTAGGTGATTATATGTAACTAAAGTTGAAATATTGCCCAAAAAAGGTCGCTAGTGTTGTTAATATTATCGTTATTATAATTGTTGGAGTACTATACCGGCAAAATTGTAGAGTGCAATGCAATTGCATGCAACAATATGAGAGACTGCTTTTAAACCCCCCAAATATATATATAATATATATATTGTATATCTGTTGGTGTGAGCTCCAACGGGTATAGGGTAACCTAACTTGGCAGCTCAGGCCCACAAAAAAATATAAATTAAATATATGTATGTGGGTGTGTATGCATGTATACGGAAAATTAAAGCAAAACTTCTTTTATATATGTGTATATATGTGGGTGTGTATGCATGTACGTTTGTCAATAACACTATAAATAAAGACTTTTAGGAGCCCCTCCCATCAACAGCACGAAGCCGAGATGGGGGCTACACCATTCGTCTAAGTATACACTTTAAGACCTCCAGGCAGTGATACAGTATTGGTCTAAGTATAGACAATAGGAGCCCACCCATCAGCAGTACGAGGCCGAGATGGGACTACACCAATCGTCTAAGTATAGACTTTAAGACCTCTCAGCAGTAATACAGTATTACATCGCCGACTTACCTCTGGCTTTTACTTACCAACCAGATTTTACGTACCAACACCTGATATACCAATATGGTCTCAAAAAACGACACAGACAATAGACAAAGCTATTAATCTTCTTATTAACATATTAAAATACGTTTATGAGGCAATAATAGACCAATAAGGGTTCAAAAAACGACACAGACAATAGACAAAGCTATTGAACTTCTCGTGACGGCATTCCGTCACGAAGGCATGTTGTAATGTATTGGTGACTTTCTGCTCTTTTAAACAAAAACTGAAATATGGTAAACAAAATTTAAAGCAAAAACAAATTTTTTGTCTTAATATACAAATATATCGTTAAATCTTATTATAAAAAATATTAATATAATTTTTAAATAAAACTATTTTAGTTTTTGGGCTAACTTGCTTATTTTCACATTTACCACGCATTAAAGATTCTATCATACTCCCAATTATTTGAAACAAATTTTGCATTAATATATAAGGGTGATCCAGAGAAATGGGACCCAAAAGAAACCCCTGTAACTCTTAAAGTATAAGTCCTTTTATAAAATCATACGCATCATTCGAAAGAGGATAGTTACAAATTTGTACAGGATTGTATAGGTTTTGACAATACAATACAAGACAAGATAAGATACAAAACAAAATAAAAGTGTTAGTTAAAACTAACCCTTCAAGATGACTGCATGGACTGTGGAACAGCTGCGTTTCATAACAGCAATATTATGAGCATGGAAGAAGTGTAGTTTCAGCTCAAAGATCTTTCAAGACAAATTTTCAGATGTCAAAATCACCTTCTAAGAAAGTAATCCGTCGGTGTGTCAGAAATTTTTCCCTAACTGGCAGCATTGGAAAAAGAAAACCAACTGGAAGAGTGCGCACAGCAAGGATAGACGAGATCATTAACAGAACTCATGAAATTGTACAGGATAATCCTAACATAAGCATCAGACGTGCTTCTCAGCTGTTAGGAGTTGGATATGGAACAACACACCGTATATTCAAGCAAAATTTAATGCTCTTTCCATATAAAATTCAAACAGTGCAACAACTAAACGATCGAGATTTCGCACGAAGACGACAATTCTGTCAATGGATCCAACAGAAGATAAATGACACCACCAATTTTGTAGCAACTTCGATTATGTCAGACGAAGCCCATTTTCACTTGAATGGAACTGTAAACAAACAAAATTGTCGTTTCTGGGCAACAGAAAATCCATTGAATATTACCGAAGTCCCGTTGCATAGTCAGCGTGTAACTGTTTGGTGTGGTCTTACTGCATCTCAGATCATAGGGCCGTACTTTTTCGAGGATTCCACCTGAAACACGGTCACTGTAAATGGTGATCGCTACGAAAAAATGTTGACCGATTTCCTTATTCCTAAATTAAGAGATCTTTGTCTAGAAAACCACTGGTTCCAACAAGACGGAGCTACCTGCCATACCACGAGGAACTGCTTGGCAGTTTTGCGTCAAACGTTTCCAGGGAGTTAATCTCAAGATTTGGAGACGTTGAATGGCCCGCAAAGTCTCCGGATTTTTTTCCCTTAGATTATTATCTCTGGGGATATTTAGAGAGTAGGGTCTACAGAAATAACCAAACGACCTTGCAAGAATTGAAGGCCGCCATCACAAATGAGATACAGGCCATACCACCGCACACTCTTGCAAAAGTGATGCAGAACTTACAAGCGAGAACACTGGAATGCTTGGCAACTAATGGAGCACATTTCAAAGTAGTCATTTCAAAAAAATAAATATTTCATAATAAACTTGTAACTCTACTCTTTCGAATGATATATAGTTTTTATGAAAGGAATTAAATATTAAGAATATTTGGCTTTTTTTTATGGGTCCCATTTATCTGGATCACCCAGTATAAATATTATAACTTATTAAAAAAATATTAATACAATTTTTAAATTAAACTAGATTTTAGTTTTAGAGCTAACTTATTTATTTTTCTCCTTTACCACGCAGTAAAGATTCTATCATACTCTCATTTATTATTAATATTTGTCATATGGAATGAGGGTGGCCTGTAAACGTTTTCATTTTCATATAAAAGTGATTCTTGTATATATATATATATATATATATATAGTGTTCTACCAAGGTAAAAACATCTGTTTGTAACTCCACTTAACTTCGATATCACTGTATTATTTCCTATTAATGCCATTCCTATCCTTAGTATTTGAGTTGGCAATGTATTCTATTGTCACTGTATTATTAATATTTTCATATGGAATATGGAAGGCCAATAAACTTTTTCACTTTCACATAAAACATAGTGAGATAAATATACAAGTGTGCCTTAAATTTCAAGCTGATACACCACAGTTAAGGAAAATGGTTGGCGAGTTTTACGGGAAATAGTCTGTGTGCCCTTCAACAATAGAAAATAGAGCTATTTGTTTACATGCAACACTCAATGATTTACCCGTAAGTAAATTGTTATGTTAAACCGAACAACCCAGCTGAGGCCCACAACTCCGACGTAGCCAAATACCACAGTTTTAGGTTATGCAGAATGAACAACTTACATCTTTTTACGCACCGCATCAATTAACATAAAAATGCTCTCTCTCTCTCTCTCTCTCTCTCTCTCTCTCTCTCTCTCTCTCTCTTACGGATTGGTAAAAACTCATAGACCGCCCACTAAAATTCGCTCAACTAATAAATGTTTTGCATTCTGAAAGTGTTGGGCGGGGGAAGTCTTTTCTTCAGCATGCCCAGTCCAGGGGGGGTGTCGTCTCCCTGGCCTATAAAAAGAGTAGCAGTGACATATGTGAATCATTTTAGTGATGGAGAAGCATTTCAACGGTTGTGTACAAACCTATAACCAAGAATGCGCTCTAACGACAACGCCAATATCAAGTTGTAAGTAATTTTTATTCGTATATTCCCTGTTCTAAATATAAAGTAGTCTTATTCCTTAGTGCTCCGAGTGAAATATATAGAAGTTAATTCTTCTGTATCAACATTTGTGTAGAAGTGTGTTGTGTGAAGTTTTGTGATTACTGATTTTGTGATTTTGTGATTATGTGACTTATTGTGATTGTGCCCAATGTTATTTTTTTATTGTTTTATCTGAAGGGCCGATTCTTCCATACACAATTGCCTATCAGAATATGCTTCGCCACCAGTATACCTCTACGGTGATACAATGTGAGTACTGCTGTTTTTATCTATATATATTCAGAACCAGGATTCATGCATTTATTTCAGTTATATACTGTGTATTAGGGTGGATCACTTTTCACTTTTTTTTTAAAATTATAGCTGGTCAAAGTTTTTCCCATGATTTTGTTCAGTGGAAGTACACTGACACCATTCTTACCAAAATCGATCAATATTTAGGGGTCGCGCATCGACCTTGAAAATTTCAATTTTGGAAATTTGGCCAAATTGACAATTTTTTACTGAATAAAGATAAATCATCAAATGACCATATTTCCTGAATCCTCTCAGTGAACGAAATCCTCTCAGATACTTACCAAGTTGATAGGACAAGTGGTTTAGAAGTTATACTCACCTTGAGATAGCATTAAAATTTAAAATACCGTATTTGTCCCCGTACCTCCATATGCTGTCTGCCATTGTCTGCTTTTTAGGATAAGATAAAACGAATAAGGAAAGATCAAATGCATTTTGTATTAAAACGGTTTACCAATATCACTAAAGGCACTTACTCCGGTGCCCCTAACTAGGTTCAAAAACTGTATGAATCGTGGTTAGAACACACGTCACCTTAAGGCGTGCGCCATGTACTCTCTCTGCTAACTCCCTTTCCCTCTGCGCTACGTCAGCTTGGCAAGTGACGACTTCTTGAAGTCACTGAGTTCTTTCCGGCTCTTTTCCACGAGCTGAAGAAGACCCTGCAGCTGTGACTCGTCTTTTGTGACAGTGTTCGCGTAATCTTCTATCAGTTTTATCCCTCTCTCTGCCACGTCGTTGGTAACTTTCAGATGCGAGATGACATTCTTCAGATCACAGTAGTTCTTATCTTGATCCCACTTATTCACCGGCAGAGTGAGCCACGTAGACGCGCACACCTGCAGGCCTGTGAACACGAACCACGATGACTCATCGATGAGGTCCGGAAGGCGCGTCGTGTCATCAACCGAGACTTTGTCATACGTGAAGTCCTCGGGCACAGCGAGGCGGCACAGCTTCTTTGCCATCTCGTGCTTCACAGTGTCTTCCACTTTGTCACTGCAGAGGGCGAAAACGACGGTCTGAGGCCTCTGATACCACAAGTGCCGCCTGATCACTGCCAGTGAAGCCTCTGCAATCTCGCGATCCACAGCCCTGTACTGCAGAAGACGCTGGTACAACACAAGGTCATTCAGTGGGGCATCAGCTGCGACAGGAGCCGCCAGCCAGGCAGGTGCGTAGAGGAGTGCAGTAAATAGTACCACTCTCTGAAGTTTCTGTACAAGCTCGTCGTCGAACTCCAGCTGACCGCTGAACATCAGGAGCTTCGTGTAGTAGATGATCTGAAACGAATACGCACTGTGATGTATAAATACCGATACCACTCCATATAAGTTTGTTTAATGGTAAATTATTTATCTTATTTTTTTCTGGTAGGGACTTCAAATGGCTGTTTGCAGAAGGCAATACAATATTTAACTTCTAATTCAAAATACCAACCTTGGTCACCTCCGCCAAATGCTCGATCTCCAGCTCGCGATAAGTCGAGAGGTCGAGCTTGTCCCACCTGAAAGGGGAGTTATGAAAATATTGCATGAAAACGACTGAAGTTTCCCTTTTCGACTGCTATTAACATCATTAGTAGAAGGACGCTGATATCTCAATTGCTCTGAAGGCAAAAAATCATTGGAGAAAACAAATGCACCTTAGACTTGAAATTCACCTCCTCAGATACTGGAACAAAGGTTCAGACGGTGCTGTGGTTCTTCCAAACGCGGTGACGACCACTGCCCCCACGATGAGCTCCATAACGTGATGGCGACAGCCCAGCTGGAAGAGCGGTTTACCAAGCATGTTCTCCAGCTGGACCGCCGCACCCTGCACCCTCCCCGTATTGGAGGAAGTTGTGTCGAAGCACAGTCCAATCACGTTGTTCTCGCATCCCCAGTCTTTGAGAGCACGAAAGGTCGCCTGGGCCTGGGACAGACCGGTGCCGTCAGCAACAGTCGGAACGGCCAGCAACTTTCCTTCTGTGCATTGGGGAGCTCCGGAGATGAGAATCGCCTAGCGGTGCTCCAATGATCCAAGAGAGTCCTGAAACGTATGTCATACATGCCAATCCATTATCGTCCACTGGAATATGTCAATCCACTGTCGTCACTGGAACATGTTAATTCACTGTCGTCCACGGTGAGGGCAAAACTGACCTTGATTACTTTACCGTCCCAGTGGACGACAGCATGCCTCGGAGATACGAAGGATTTCTGCACAGCTGTCGACACTTCACAACGATGTGCCACTCTTCCACGGCGAGACGTGTCCTTCGAGATACTGAATTTGTCCAGGTCTGCGGGCCGATCTGCCGAACGAAGGACTGCCGCCACGACACTTGCCACGTATGTGCGAAATTGAAAGGAAATTGACAAGGATGCGTATGGTTTTTATGTGACAAAATAATCACTAAATTTTCCGTCGTTACGTCTATTATATCTTTGTCAAGGAAAGATCATTACTGATATATACACACCTGATTAATTATTGGACATCCGGAAGCGATCAGCCACTTCAATAACAGCCGGTGCATTGAGGATGCGGTGAGGAAGGCTGATTGATACAGTTGATTCTCTCGGCTGTCGGTATGGTGGTTCTAGCTGTGATTCGGAGTTGCTCGATGATCTGCTTTCTATAGATTCATCGTCGCTCTCAGCTTCGGTTCCTAATTTCGTTTTTGAGGTGCCTGGCTCATCACGAGATTGTTGTCTTGAGAGTTGCCGTTTTCTCTTGACAACGAACACTTTATGATTCCCACTCATTGTTGCCTGGCGCAGGCCCCGTTGATCCTCATAAAATTTAATATCTTCTTGTTTGTTGTTGTCTGAGAGCAGTCGACTTTTCTGTATCTCTTCAATAGCATCGGGAGCTCCGATGTCCCAGAGCTTGTTCAGATTTTCTGAAAACTTCTCCCTGCCTTTTCCCGCGTCACTGTCTCTCATCTTGCTCTTCTGCAGCGAGCGCCACTCTTCCCACAGTAACTCCAGTTTTCTTTCGCAGTTACGCCTCGTGATCGTCTTTATACGTGCCATGTTCCAAAATGCCAGAACATTGGCCACCGTGTCTTTTACGGCGGCCTTCCTGTCAGTAGTTTCCTGCTTGGCATAGAAGAAGTACTGGAGAACTTGATGGGTGGTTGGCAATTTGGCACCACCGATCGAGGAAGATGGCTGACCAATTAAGAAGATGTCCGTGGCTGACCTTAGAGAAGGTGGTGCTGTTGTCGCTGCTTTCTCTTTTCCAGAATAAGTAACTTTCAGAGTCTTCCCACTCGTGGTTGTTAACAGTTTATCCATTGTACTAAAGTCTAGACTTATCAAACAAGAATCAATTGACACAGTTGATCTGTAAAAAGCAAACTGTGATTAGTAAAAATATTGGTCATAGACATAGCGTGTGTGTGTAATTGGGATTTTAGGATGCGCCAGCTACTGATGCTATGATTACGTCCATAACGGGGGACAAATACGATATTTTAAATTTTAATGTTATTTCTAGGTGAGTGAGTGTAACTTCTAAACCATTTGTCCGATCAACTTGGTAAGTATCTGAGAGGATTTCTTTCACTGATAGGATTCAGAAAATATGGTCATTTGATGATTTATCTTTATTCAGTAAAAAATTGTCAATATGGCCAAATTTCCAAAATTGAAATTTTCAAGGTCGATGCGCGACCCCTAAATATTGATCGATTTTAGTAAAAATGGTGTCAGTGTACTTCCACTGAACCAAATCATGGGAAACACTTTGACCAGCTATAATTTTTTAAAAAAAGTGAAAAGTGATCCACCCTACTGTGTATATATATATATATATATATATATATATATATATATATATATATACACACACACACACAACACAATATATATATATATGTCTTTCCTTGTGAACAAACGTGTTTTATCGAGTGTCCAGTATTACCAATTGAATAAGTGGTTTTCGTTGAATTGTCTTTAAAAAAATAGTGTTTGGTGCATTCTTAACTAAATTACTTCGTGTTAGTAATCATTCATTAAAGAAGATATTTCATTTATTGACTTTATTCATTACTATATTATTTGATTAAACCAAGGCTAGTGCACGTGGCTTGCCTTGTTTGTTTTCCGAATCTATTATTAAACAAGGTAATAGATTGAAATTCCCTTGTTTGCCTTGTTTGTTTTTCGAATCTATTAGAGAACGAGGTTTCATAAGGTTCATTTTCCCTTCCTTCGGGGGATCAAGTAGAGTGTGGTCACCAAGCGTGGGAAAAAGGAGAAACGGAAAGAAAAAGGCGTTCGAATAGCGGACAGAAAAGTTTTATTAATACTTTTTCTTTTACAGATCTTTCGTCGATAGCTGATTTAAGTACTGTATATATATATATATATATATATATATATATATATATATGCATTTAATATAAATTTGTGTTGCAAGAACCTGTTTCTGCGTTTCAAGAATATTTTTGCGGGCTTGCGCAAGTGACAGCACAATAAGCACGGGCTAGACCTACTTTGTAATATATTAATTTCCAAACGCTCGTTTTTTGTTTTTTAATTAATTAAGAGCATGGCACCCCCGTCAAGTACTTGCAGTCGCTATGAAGGGAAGTTTGCCGCTTACGCGTTTACAATGGCTAATAATAATGAACAGTTAGTTTGCAGGTGGTGCTCAAGCATGGAAGTCCTGAGGAACGAGTTACAACGTGAGAGGGAGGCCAGAGTGAGGCTTGAAGAAAGCGTGATGCTCCTGACGGCAAAATTAGAATCCCTTGAGACTCCAGTTACGAACCCTCCTGCCTCAGTTTCTACTAATAATATAAATAGTACTAATAGCCCGCTCTCTTCTCCTAGTTCCCAACCCTTCGTTCAAGTGCGTAATGGAGCCTGATTGAGAAAACCTAAGACTTGTCTACCAGTAATAACAAACAAAAAGTTTTCTGTTTTACCTTTCGAAGATGCTGATGAACCGGAAATACGACTCGTTGGTGATTCCATTGTTCGAGGGCAAGTCGAGGAATTCTGTGGGAGAAACCCTCGTCGTAGGCGCCGTTACTGCTACCCTGGTGCATGGGTGGAGGATATAACTAATAGTGTTGACCATTTTACAGATGGAACCTCGGAGGACACAACGTATGTTATTCATGTCGGTACTAATAACGTTTTAAATTCTAGATCGGAAGAGCTGCTGGCTAGGTACAGGGACTTATTAGAGAGACTAAAGGATAACACTAGTAAGATTGTTTTAACAGGTATACTTCTTTGAATTATCCAACGTAGCGATTTGTACAGCAAGGCGACCTATATCAATAATAACTTGAAGTCTCTTTGCCAACAGGAAGGAATGCATTTTGCGAATTATTGGGACAGTTTCTACGGCAGGAAGGACTTGTTCCTCGGAGATGGACTTCATCTTAATGAAGTTGGAGCAGCGCGTTTAGGAAGACTATTTCATAATACTGTCGCTTCTTTTCAGGCTGCCGTAACTCGAACGGTCCCAGCATAATTTCCTCAAATTTCCTCTGCGCTCGCGAAGGTGTCGCAATTACAAACAATTTGAAGGTTCTATCCTTAAATACTCGTAGCCTACGAAATAAAATAAACGAATTTTTTTCTTTAATTGCTTGTAAAAACTATGATTTCATTGCGATAAATGAATCGTGGCATAGCACTGAAACACGTGACTTTGTAGGGGAGTATGTAATTAGAGGTTATAGACTTTTTGTTAAAAACAGAATAGGTAGGCGAGGAGTAGGTGTTATGTAGTATATCAAAGATAATATTGCGAACGTTATAGAAGTAAAACACAATTCCAGAACCGATAGATTCGACTGTAGCAGAACTTATATTGAACGATTTCAAACTTGTTGTTGCGGTTATATATAGGCCTCCGTATCAAACAGCTGATACGGACGAAGCGTTATATCGTGAACTAAAGAGAATAATAGGCAGTGAGCAGGCCTTAGTTATGGGTGACTTTAATTGCGCCAACGTGACGATACAATGCAGGGAGACGCGGAAAGTAATCGTTTAGTTAATTTTCGCGAGGATAGCTTTCTTAATCAAAAGGTTGGGGAACCTACGAAGTTCGAAAGTATTTTAGATTTAGTAATAACTACGGACGATAGACTAATCACTGAACTTCAAGTAATAGAACCGTTAACAACAGCGATCACAATATGATAGAGTTTGTCCTCTCAGTAAGTCACTCGAAACCAGCTAACTCGTCTAAAATTCCTAACTTCTAGCACGCAGACTTTTGTAAATTTCGAAATGAATTGTCGCACGTCAATTGGGAAAAGGTAATGGGGATCTCCAACGCAAAAGTGATGTTTGAATCGTTTGAAACAGTATTTAGGACTATAAACGAGGAATGTGTACCGTACGAAATTAAGCGTGCGAAAGTAAACAACAAGCCCTTGTGGTTTATTTCAAGAGTAAGAGACATTATAAAGAGTAGAGATAGGGCTTATAGGCTACATAAGTGCGATAAAGACAATTTGTGGTTACGAAACAACTACATATCTCTAAGGCATGAAGCGAAATGTATAATAAAAAAGTCCAAGTGCGAATTTGAAATCTCCTTAGCTCGTGACGGTAAAGAAAACCCCAAGCGATTTTTTCATTACGTCAACAATAGAAATCCAGTAAAAAGTGTCTTAGAGCCGTTGAAAAATCCTGACGGAGAGCTAGTTTCTGAAAACAAGCAAATAGCTACATTGCTGAACGAAATTTTTACGTCAGTTTTTACTATAGAAGATGTAATGAATATCCCTACGGTCATACACATAATACCTTTTGATAATGGTAATATTTTGGATAATATTGTGGTTAGTGACGGGAGGTAATGCGTTATATTAATAAAATGAAAATGCATAAATCACCCCGACCGGATTCCATATAATCCATACAACTTAAGGAATTAAAAGAAAGCATTGTTGTGCCACTAACAAAGATTTTTAATGCGTCTATTTCTGATGGGTGCGTACCAGATAAATTCAAGTTAGCAAATGTAACACCTATCTTTAAGAAAGGCGATAAAGGTGCGGCGGGAAATTATAGGCCAATCAGTTTAACTTCTGTTATACGTAAGCTACTGGAATCAATAATTAGGGATCGCATAGTCGAACACTTGGAATTGCAAAACTTGGTTAGAAATACGCACCAAGGTTTTAGGCGAAACAAATCTTGCTTAACTAATCTTTTAGAATTTTTTCAACGAGTGGTTGAAGTTTACGATAGCCATCGGACGGTTCATGTAGTAATTTAGATTTTCAAAAAGCGTTTGACACCGTACCGCACAAAAGACTCATTGAAAAAACTAAGGCTCACGGAATCAGGGGTGTAGTAATAAATTGGATAGAAAAGTGGTTGCGAGGTAGAAAACAGAGGGTGGTCGTTGATGGAGCAAAGTCGTCTTGGGCTAATGTAGCGAGCGGCGTTCCTTATGGTTCTGTATTGGGCCCCTTGCTTTTTCTTATATATATTAACGATTTAGATGTCGGCCTAGTCAGTACACTTTCAAAGTTTGCGGATGACACGAAGTTGGGTGGTAGGGAGATTAATGACGAAGATAGAGGTAAAATCCAGGAAGATCTGAATAAAATCGTTGATTGGTCAGTCATATGGCAAATGAGATTTAACGTCGATAAGTGTAAAATTTTACATATAGGTTCGCGTAACGGTAATTTTGCGTATAGTATGTAAGGGAAGGAGTTAGCAATCGTAGAGCAGGAAAAAGATTTAGGAGTTATAGTCACTGGTGATTTAAAAGTAGCGAAACAAAGTACAGCAGCGGTCAATAAAGCGAACAAAGTGTTAGGTTTTATAGATCGGAATTTTTAGTACAAATGGCGCGATATTATAGTTCCTCTTTATAAATCATTAGTTAGACCCGATTTGGAGTACGAGATCCAATTTTGGAATCCGCATATGCGAAAAGGTATAGACAAAATCGAAAGAGTTCAAAGACGAGCAACTAAGATGATTCCGTCGCTTAGGTCGAAGTCGTACGAGGATAGGCTTGAGGAGTTAAAATTGACTACACTCGAGACGAGGTGGCTAAGGGGTGATCTAATCCAGGTTTCCAAAATTATGAATGGGTTCGATAACGTAGATAGAGATAGCTTTTTGGAAATATCTCGATATAATAGGACAAGAAATAACGGGTGTAAGTTGACAAGTAGAAGGTTCGAGACAGTAGTTGCCAAAAACTTTTTTATGCATAGAATTGTAAATAGGTGGAATAGTTTGCCGGTAGAAGTAATTAACAGCACGTCTATAAACATGTTTAAAAATCGATTAGACGCATATGTTGATAGATTGGGTATAGTTTAAGGTAGAACAATAAGGCCTTGTGGTTCGGAACACACGTAAAATTGTAGGTCCCCTCCCCCACCACGGACATGCACAATACACAATTACGAACACAGTTAGGTAGACCAGCCATGAGTGGATCCTAGGGTCTTTGTTGGTCAGAAACATTATAACATTATTATAACTTTATATACGTGTGTGTATATATATATATATATATATATATATATATATATATATGATGAAAATAACCACGAAGGAAAAAGGAAACAGAATGGTACTCAAGTGCTTTCGTCTAATGACATCCTCAGGAACACTGAAATAAATAACAAGTTCGAGACTATACTGTATCCATCCATCCATCCATCGTGTTCTCCCTATCAAGCAGGTCCAACTCATGTGTCCCACCAAAGTTTTCTATCCTGAGCTATCCTTTTCATCTCATGGTAGCTCCTGCCTGCCTTCAAATCATCCAGCATGCTTTTCCTTTTCCTTCCCCTCGGCCTTCTACCTTCATAACTACCCTCTATCACTTCCTTCAACAATCTTTATCCTGTCAATACATGTCCGATCCATTTCTTCTGTCTTTCGCTTATCACCTTAATGAGTCTTCTGTCCTCCCTCACCTGTTGCAGTACTTCCTCATTACTTTGGTGTTCCCCCCAGCTTATCTTTAGCAGTCGTCCCCAAATACACATTTCAAAACTTTCCAAGAGTTTCTTTTCAATTGTTTTCAGTGTCCATGTTTCTGCTCCATACAGTACCACACTCCATATCAAGCTTTTTACTAACCTTTTCTTCAGCTTCAAGTTGAGTTTACCTGTAAGTAGATTTTTCTGTCTCTAAAGCTACCTTACCCATACCAATTCTAGATCTTACTTCTTTATTGCAATCTCTATTTTTGGTTAATAAATTTTCCAGATATTTAAACTGCTCAGCTTCTTCTAAGGTCCGATTTCCTATCGTTAGGTTAATTTGTGCTCCTTTCCTTCTTGCAATTTTCATTACCTTTGTCTTGGTCCCATTAATTCTTATTCCGAATTCTTCCGCTGTTGTTGTCAAGCTATTGACCCTTCTTTGCAGTCACTTCCTCAGTACTACAAACAAATGCCTTGTCATCTGCAAACCTTACAGATGTGACCAATTTACCTCCCACTCTGATTCCCTCTTCCAGATCTGAGAGTGCTTCTATTATCATTGCTTCCGCATAGATGTTAAATAACACGGGGGACAGGGAGCATCCTTGCCTGACCCCTCTCCCAACCAATCCAGGCTCCGATTCTCCTCCTGCAACTCTAACATTCAAAGTCTGCCCAAGATATAGATTTTTTTATCAGTCTACGGTCCCTCCAGTCAACATTAATATTCTTAAATATTTCCATTAGTTTCCTCCAGTGGACTCTGTCAAAAACTTTTTCAAAGTCAATAAAACAAACAAACATTTCCTGATCATGTTTCAGCACTCTCTCTCCCATCATTCTCATCATACCAATAGCTTCTCTTGTTCCGCATTTTGACCTAAATCCAAACTGATCTTCTCCAATGTACTGCTCAGCTCTGTTCGTTATTGTTGTTGTTGTTTGGCCGATCAGCCCACCCTGATCGAGCAAGCCGGCGGCACGCAGGTAACCGATCGCCCTCTCCGGAGTGGACCAGATGTTCAGCGCACTAGTGATGTTGTGTTGTGTTCGTTTTTGTGCTAGAGCGGTACAGTCTGTCATAATGTATTCAATTGTTTGTGGTGTGTCCTGGCACAGATGGCAGGTGTCGTCTATGGAGTTGTCTAGTCTGTGTTTATATGTCCGTAAGTTGGGGTGATGTCCACATCGGAATCGTGCTAAGTTAACTCGATCCGTTCTGCTCAGGCTGATCTCTGACCTGTTAATGCGTGGCGGCTTCGCACCTAGGACCGCATTCGGACCGAGTCATGTCAGTGCTTTGTGGGTTAGGTGTGTGTGTATGTGTTTTCTGTACTGTGTGATGTCTGTGGGGCGTGGTATGGAATGGAGTATTTGGTTATAATATGTCTCTGGTGTTGCCTTAATTGTGCGGGGTGTTGGCGCATGATTGAACATGTAGTGGCAAGGGTGTTGTGGGTTAGTTGTCGCTGCTACCATGAATTGTGTTCCCCTCATGTTTAAATGTTCCCTAACTTTCAGTATTTTTGTTTCTGTGTGCAGGTGTTCTATTGGTGTTGTTTGAGTGCATCCTGTAATGATACGAAGTGCGTTGTTTTGTATTGTCTGTAACGTGTTTATGTGTGTGTTTGAGATAATGGGTGCCCAGCATGGGCTAGCATAGTCCATAACTGAGCGAATATATTGTTTGTATACTGGTCAAAAAAAGAAACGCAATTAGCTTGCATATGGTGTAAAATTTAAGTTGTTAGTGGTATTATCACAGTTTCAAGATTATGGTTAAATGTTTGTTCAAATCTTTTAAAGCCACTTAGTGCATGTTTTTAAACCTGACTAATCCCGGCTAAGACGCCATTTTGTTACAAACAATAAACAGAGATTAAATTGAATGTATTCTTTATGAAGGCATGCATTTTTTCTTTGACTTCACAGAATACACACTGCCCGTTGAGAAAACCAAACTTTTTCCCGCGATTGAGGCATGCCACGACTCTCAGAGGTCAACAGAGGTCGTGCCTTGGGCATGTTGGATGCAGGCATGTCTGCTGTCCAAGTTGCACAACGAATGCATGTGCATCCCAGCACAATCTCTAGGCTTGTTAGACGGTATAATGCCACAGGAAGTGTTCAGGACCTGCCAAGACGTGGGCGACCTCGTGTGACGACCCAACGCCAGGATCGCCACATTGTACTGCAGCACCTGCGTCATCGGCAGCGGAATGCTCGTCAGACAGCCAGAGAGACACCTGGTATCCACAACAACAGAATTAGTGACCAGACCGTCAGAAACCGACTCCGTAATGCAGGACTCCGATCCCGCAGGCCTTACAGAGGTCCTTTTCTCACTGATGCAAGAAGGCAACGACGCCTGCAATGGGCCTATCAGCACCGTGACCTATCGTGGGCCTATCAGCTCTGACTGCCCAGCGCTACAGGGATGAGATTCTTCACCCACATGTTCTTCCATTCATGAGGCAACATCCAGAATTGGTGCTCCTGCAACAGGACAATGCCAGACCTCATGCAGCCAGGATAGTGCAGGCGTACCTGCAGGGACAACAGGTGCAGACCTTACCATGGCCAGCCTTCAGCCCAGACATGTCACCGATAGAGCACGCATGGGATGAACTTGAACGGCGAGTTCGCAGACGTCAGCATCAGCCGCAGAACATCAGGGAACTGACCAATGCAATTATTGAAGAGTGGAGGGCCATCCCTGTTGCTTTCCTGCAGAGACTGTTGAGGTCGATGAGGGCCAGACTCCAAGCCTGCATTGTGGCTAGGGGTGGCCATACGCGTTATTGAATGTTTGTTATGTTAAAGAATCATTTACTATATACTGAGTCCTCATGTTTATTAATAAATCTCAAAAATTGCGTTTCTTTTTTTGACCAGTATATATGAGTGATGTTGTTTCCTGCTGGTGTCCAAAGTTTGTGCCTGTTAGTACCCTAAGCGTGTTAAGTCTTGACGTACATTTGTTTTTAATGTCCTGAATGTGGTTTGCAAAAGATAATGATGTGTTGTATGTGACCCCAAGTATTTTGGTCCTGTGAGTGTGTGGAATGTTGATGTTGTTTAGTGTAAACTGTGGAATTACCTGGTGTTCTTTTGTGTTGCTTGTAAGCAAGGTGATGGTTGATTTTGTGGGCGCTACTTTGAGTCTATTGTGTGTGAGCCAGTCTTGTATACTGTTTATGTATGCTTGTAGTTTATTTGTAGCGGTGTCGATGTTGTTGTGGGTGGATGTTAGAGTGATGTCATCTGCATATGATGATAAGGTAAGCTTGTTTATATGGGTGTTCGAATGTCATGCATGTATAAGTTGAAGAGTGTTGGTGAGAGAACAGAGCCTTGAGGGACCCCGTTCGGAAAAAGCTTGTTTTTGCATGACTTGCCATTAAATGTGACATGTGAGTATCTTCCTGAAAGATAGTTGCTCAGCCACCTTTTGGTGTTATTGTGCATGTTTGTGTTGAGTATTTTGTTTATGAGAGGGAAGCGTGGGATAGCATCAAATGCTTTACTAATGTCTATTGTTGCTAATAGTGTACGTTGAGCTGGTCGTCTGGGGTTGATGCCATCCATGACGTGCTGCGTGAGGTTAGTGAGTAATGTCGTTGTTGAGTGGTGAGGTCTGAATCCATGTTGAGTAGGCGATAGTGGAATGTGTGGGTTGGTGATTTGCAAGATTAGTCTTTCTGTTACTTTGGAAGGTGTGCATACTAAAGTAATGGGTCTATAGGAAGCTGGTTCTGTTGGATTTTTGTTTGGTTTGAGTAGTGTAATAATTTTACCTTCTTTCCATATGTCAGGAATAATACAGTGTTGGTATGAATATGTGCTGATTTTTGTGAGAGCTAGTATTCCTTGTGGGCCCAAGTGTTTAAGGTGTATGTTAGATATGTTGTTTGGTCCAGTAGCCTTCGAATTCTTAATGTTTTTGATGATCTTGGTGGTCTGGTCCGTATTGAAGGGTGTAATGGTCGTGTCGAGTCTGTAAGTTTTCTTGTGTCTGGCTGTTTGTCTGTCTGCGTGTTTCTGGTTGTTGTCTCTGTTTAAGTGACTTATCTTTGCGTAGTGAGTAACTAGAATTTTAGCTTGTTGTATGTATGTTGGGATATTATTTTGGCTGCGACAGATAGCCGCGTGTGAGGTGTGAATGCCGCTGGTAGAGTGGGTAATGCTGTTTATAGTCTTGTATAGCCTGGATGTATCTGTGGAGTGGTTTAGTGTTGTTATGAATTCCCTGAATGTTTCTGTTTGTTTTTCTTTGAGTTTGTTGTTTATTTCTCTGTTGAGCTGTTGTATCTGCTGTTTTATGGCTTCTGTGTGTGGTGTTTGTGTGTTATATTTGAGGTTGTTACGTTGCCTTATGAGGTGGACTATTTCTCTCGTGTAATTTGGGTTGTATTTCCTAATGTTGCCCTTGGGTATGTATTTATCTACAGTAATGATAATCTGATTAAATGTCTTGAGTGTTGTATTCATGTCTGTGATGGGTGTGCTGTTTAATGTGGTGAATTGTTCCTCAGTCTGTATTTTGAACTGTTCCCAATCAGCTTTCTTGTCATTTCTGTAAGTGTGTCTAAGGCTGTCGGGGCAGAGTGTAGAATGTGTTGTAATGATGATGGGCAGGTGGTCTGATGACAGTTGTTTTTCTGTTCTCCATTGTGTATGTGTTGCTAGTGAGGAGGAACAGAACGTTATGTCTGGGGAGGAGTTTGAGTATCCTGCTTGGTGTGGTATGTGTGTATGTTCTTCTGTATTGTTAAGAATGAAGTGGCTGTTTAGTTGTGTGGCTATGTTGGCGCCTCTGGTGTTGTTTTGGTTGTGCAGGTACCAACTAGTGTCTTTGGCATTGAAGTCTCCTCCTAAGATGACATTAGTGAGAGAGGCCAGATTGTGTAACTGTGGATTGTAATTGGTTGGCACCTGAGGTGAACTATCTGGTGGGATGTAAATGTTGATTAGTGTGGTGTTGTGTTTTGCGCGTGTTTTAATGTTAACTGCCTGCATTTCTATAATGTTATCTGCTTGGATTGTGTTTGTAATGTTTTGGGTAGCACCCCCAGTACGATCTTGACGGATCGCCGTGAAGTCAACGATGGTGGGTGTTTTGTGTGTGCGTTTTAGTTTTGTTTCTTGTATAAGTGCTATGTGAATGTTTTGTTTGTGTACGAATTCCCTAAGCTGCATGATTTTGTTTGTGAGGCCATCTACGTTGTACTGTAATATGTTAATATTATACTTCTGTATGTGTCTCATGGTGCTATTGTATCTATGTCTTTGTGTATGATGACATGTGTAAGTTGTAGTGGGGCCTGGATTAGTCTTAATGTCGTCAGAGAGTAAGAGTAGTTCGGGGAGCTAGCAACTGCCGATCGGCACTCTGACCGTGCCACGCAACAGGCCGTCGACTGCCAGTCTGGCCAACCGTAGACAGCCCGCTGCACTGAGATTTGAGGAAGTTTGGCCACCAGCGCGTTGATGTTTTGGTTTGACGTCGCCTCTTCTTCGCGTTGACGTGTCCCGCGCTGGAGGATGCAGCCACTGTTAGAAGCTTCCTCTGTTCGTTACTCTTCTGTACTGTATATAGTTCACAAAAAAATAGAAAAAAAAATTGTAGGAGGAGCATACAAATTTATAAAGAAAAGCTACCAGAGCTTTAGCACTTTGTCCCTTTTGTCTAAATCCGTTCTGAACGAATTAAAAACAACAGGATCAAGCGAAAAAGGCCCTGGCTGATGTTGAAGTTATTTGTAAGTTGAATAATAGCAGACTCAAGAGTATTTCTATTAACAATGTTACTCGAGTGAAACAAAATTGAAGCATTATTCCAATCAATACAGTGGGATAACTCTGACAAATGGAACAAAATGGCACTGAACGACTGTCCCGTTCTAACGGAATATTGTTGCTGTTTTACACGCGTGTGCAAATCCTTTCACGTCTGTCCAATGTGAAAGGAATCACATTCTTTACAACCAATTTTATAAATAATACCTGAATTATTGGTAGGGCTATTTTTTACTATGATGTTTTTCACAATATTGTTATATGAAAATACTACATTAATATTCAAAAGTTTAAGTACATTCGCAATGCCTAAAAAGCCTGGAAAAAATGGAAGTACTAAAATATTCTTGAACAAAGTGCGAGGGTTATTATTCACACGATATAAAGTTCGTTTTGCTTTGTTAAGACAAGATTCCAAAAAAGCAGGTGGGTAACACAAATCACTTCCAATACTGTTGGATTTTTCTAATTCGGCATCCATGTTTTCCGGACTGGCGAACCTAAGAGCGCGGAGAAACATTGAAGAAAATATGACTTTCTTGATAGGGGTGTCATGTTCGGAATAAAAGTGTATGTAGGAAATTTTTTTTATTTTTTCCCGATAAATACTAAACTTAAAACCTGGCCTTTCCCTATAGTACACGCACGTCCAAAAACGTCAATTCCGTGATTTGTGTTACCCACCTGCTTTTTCGGAATCTTGTCTTAACAAGGCAAAACGAACTTTCTATCGTGACTGGCACTCACCCGAGAAACACAAACGATTCGAGCAGTGGCACTAATATTATATAAGTATTATGTAATTCGAAAGCAGCCTACTGTTTAAGTGTATGCCCCAGTACCTCATGTAACTAACTAATTCCTCTTACATAAATGCTCCTTTGAAATGAATGGCGAGATAGTTTTTATTTTTTCTATTTTTATTTTAAAGTCCTGACTAGGTTTTATTTTAAATCAATGTTAAGTTAAGTTAATTTGAGATTCTTACCAATTATCTGAAGTTAACTTTTTCTTTCTTGGAAGTAGAGTGTATCCAAAGTAGGCAGTGTACAATTGTAACAAGTGATTTAATCGAACAGACGGGGTACTTATGCGTAAACTTAATTTGAAGCGTAATATTGTTCATCTTTCTAAAAGCAGTGGAGCAGAGATGGAACGTTTTTCCCGAGGTGTTCAATAACGGTGTGGAGGAAATCCAGCTTAATGTCAATGATGTGGGAGAGGGTGAAGAACCAGAAATTTTAAAAAATACTCGAAACTACTGGAGATAGCAACATCAAGAATGCGATTTAATTGAAGAAATAATGTTGTTGTTTTTTCAGTATTAGCCGAATACGATGGAAATGAACACCGGTTAAATTATTCTGTTTATTATTATTATTAATTGTTGAATGAAGTGCGAGATTTTTAGTACTTATAAATCATTTCCACATATTTTAAATTAGACAAATACATCACACTAACAACCTTGTTTGTCATTGCATTCTGCACAACAATATATATATATATATATATATATATATATATATATATATATATATATATATATATATATATATATGTGTATATTTAGGATAAAAACGAAGACGTAGGGCAAAAAAGTCATTATATTTGGCTGCAGCCGACGTTTCGGGCAACTCTACCCATTTTCAAGGCCTAATAAATAAAAAGCTAAAATTAATGCATGACAAAATTATACGAATGTCAAAAACTAAAACTAATTTATAGTACAGAATAAAACCACTTCAAGAATAAAAATTAAAAAGCATAAAACAAGCATAAGCCAAAAACAAAAAGTAAAAATTATATACATGACAAATATACGCATGATAAAAATAAAACTTAAAAACTAAAAACATTCAAACATAAATTAGTTAAAAACTTTACTAATAAAAAGTTAAATGAAAAAACGCAAAAGTGCACCAAACATACCATGCTCACTTGACAGCCACAAACAACTGAGGCGAAAAGGAGACAGGGTCAAGGGGAAAAAACAGAAAAAAAAAAAAAAATTTAGTTTGTAGGTATTCTAATTAATATAAAGGGGGTAACAGCTAGAATCAATATTTAAACTGGAGTTCAGAAATTTAATGCACAAAGATTCGTAAATACGGAGAGAGGACGGGCATTTTAATGATTTAAGAATTTTAAAGTTATTAACGGAAATATCAACCTTACACTTAACAGAATGATTTCTAATAGCAGACTGTTCCTTTTTCGATAAAACTTTCCCTGTCCTGTGACTAATACCCATATGGGAGCAAAATCTCGCCTGCAAAGAACGAACTGTGCTGCCAACGTAGTTCCCCTGGGAACATCCAGGGCAGGTAAACAAATAATGTATATTCCCCCAACCTTATCCCAACGTACGATGTTCCTAAGAATTGTAAATATCTTGTTTTACCTGATCTCTACCATTTTAACACTTTTGTGAAAAAGCAATTGTTGAGTGTGGTGAGGAAATTTTATTTTCACACTGATTTTAAGGTTGCTTTTGTAAATAATAATACCCTTGAATGTTTTTTCCGTTGTAAGGACAAAATCCCCCCTGCGATGAACTGTTCTGTCGTTTATTTGTTTACCTGCCCTGGATGTTCCCAGGGGAACTACGTTGGCAGCACAGTTCGTTCTTTGCAGGCGAGATTTTGCTCCCATATGGGTATTAGTCACAGGACAGGGAAAGTTTTATCGAAAAAGGAACAGTCTGCTATTAGAAATCATTCTGTTAAGTGTAAGGTTGATATTTCCGTTAATAACTTTAAAATTCTTAAATCATTAAAATGCCCGTCCTCTCTCCGTATTTACGAATCTTTGTGCATTAAATTTCTGAACTCCAGTTTAAATATTGATTCTAGCTGTTACCCCCTTTATATTAATTAGAATACCTACAAACTAAATTTTTTTTATTTTTTCTGTTTTTTCCCCTTGACCCTGTCTCCTTTTCGCCTCAGTTGTTTGTGGCTGTCAAGTGAGCATGGTATGTTTGGTGCACTTTTGCGTTTTTTCATTTAACTTTTTATTAGTAAAGTTTTTAACTAATTTATGTTTGAATGTTTTTAGTTTTTAAGTTTTATTTTTATCATGCGTATATTTGTCATGTATATAATTTTTACTTTTTGTTTTTGGCTAATGTTTGTTTTATGCTTTTTAATTTTTATTCTTGAAGTGGTTTTATTCTGTACTATAAATTAGTTTTAGTTTTTGACATTCGTATATTTTTGTCATGCATTAATTTTAGCTTTTTATTTATTAGGCCTTGAAAATGGGTAGAGTTGCCCGAAACGTCGGCTGCAGTCAAATATAATGACTTTTTTGCTCTACGTCTTCGTTTTTATCCTAAATGTAAAACTACGTCTCCTTAGGAGGGATCCTATTTCATATATATATATATATAGCCAATTTTAATTACTTACAGATTTAACAGTCACTATAATTTAAATAAGTTATCGGACATGATTCCCGTCCTTAATCGGTCCACAAATTATTATTAGTTGATATATTTTTATATTTATGTAATATATTACTAAAAGCTATACTGTGCACGGTACATATTTGGTACAATTTAAAATAATTAATTGCTGAAGATATTTTGTTGTTACAAATATATATATATATATATATATACGAATAAAACTTCACAACATCCTTGTTTGTCACTGCATTCTGCACAACAATATATATATATATATATATATATATAATTATATATATATATCCAATTTAAGTTAATTACAGATTTAACAGACATTATAGTTTCAATTAATTACAGAGCATAATTCCCGTCCTTAAACGTTATACCAATTAGTATTATGGGGGTACATATTATAAATTTATACAATATAATACTGAAAGCTATAATGCGCACGGTGCATATTTGGTACAATTTGAAATAAATAATTGCTGAAGATATTTGTCGTTACAAATATGTATACACATAAAATTTCACATTACACCAGGTGGCCACAAACGGGAATCGGCTTCTTTTCTGTCTACACTCAAATTTATCATTGCTCGCATGGTCACACGAGTCGAATAATTGCAGAAATTCCGTAAATTTCCCTCCACGAGTTATGCATAAGAAAGCACAAGCTGTACTTCCACGAGTTATGCATAAGAAAGCACAAGCTGTACTGGCCACAGACATTGCTGTACAAACTCTGGAATCTGTAAAGATTTCACACTATTTGTGGAATTTGCAACTGTTGGAGAAATTTTACAATAATAGTATCATTCATGGAAGTCCGCACAATGAATTAAAGTAGTAAATACGTTCTCTATTTTTAAAATAGACGGCTATCCAATGGATCCCTTCTCCACTGCTAACATCTGTATTCACAAAGAGTGCGCCGCAGTCTCTCGTGATTGGAAGTTTCAGCGCTTCATTCTTCGCAAACACGCCAATAAATTTGGTGTGTGTGAATCGGTTACTGTTCTTCACTCTCTGGAGTGTAACCGTGTTCATTTGTGAAAGTCTGACTACACCCCTAAACCTGTCAACTTCGATTAGAGCTTGCGAGTCAAGATAAACTACGACACTAATAGGGGCGACTAGCGGCTTGTCGAACTCTAAACTGACTGAGATGTTTTCGCTCTGCTGTGGGCTTAAGTGCGTGTTTACAGGCCCTCAGAAATCGGGGAGAGGTCAGAAGGGTACATGTTGGACCTCTCGATGAATTCATTCTGCGTTACACCGATTCCTAATCCATCGCAAATACCGAAACTATACGCAAGATTGCTATACGCCCTCGAGCAAAGTGAAAACTCGTCACGTGCAGAATAACTCGTTTCCAATGTCCCACCTAAAGCTACCCCGTTGACATACAGTTACATTTTTAAGGCCGAAATTTTCGAATTTAAATACGGGTTTTTTGTATTTTCCATTTACAGAAGTGTGCTCCTGCATTCCAATTAATATCCATTTAGGCAGAGTCACGAGAGCAACATTTTCTCTTTGCTTGGATGTTAAACCTGAAGGTACTGTGAACATCTTAAGCTGAACTCTATGAATTGGATATTTCACTAAGGTATGTAGTAAATTTTTCTCAATTTCCATCTGCTTAGCAGATCATAATTTCACACGACGTACGCGGAGACATGTCTCCATAATATGAATCACCAAAAGCTTCGCGCCCTCTTCTTGGTCAGCACCCAGATTTAACCAAATCTCAGGGCTCGTACGGGTGAGATTTAATTTCATTTCGATCGCATTCACAAGCAACTTCTCCCGGAATGTGAAACTGTGTGAAGGCGTCCGAAGCAGTCACATATCTTTTTTTTTTTAGAATTTTTAAACTTGTTTTTTGTACTATCATCTTTAGCTTGATAGTAACATTCGCCAGTTATGAAGGTATCCTTCGCTTCTTTTAAAAAAGTTGAGGACATATTCCAGATAGGATCGTAGGAGATAGTAGCCGGACCCTGCAGAGATGTTGACCTGATTTAAATACACGTCACACTGGCTGAATATGGAATGTAGAAAGTTTGTTTCTGGGTATACAGCGAAGTCGTTTTCGCAATCCGACCCATCTGAATGCGCTATTCATAGTTTAGTATACATGTGCACACAGCTTGGGTCCAAAAAGTAAGGGCCTGAACTCGGGTTCACGAACTCTATACGAGCACTCGGTGAGCTAATATTGTTTAGTGGGTTAACTCTGATGAATTCGCTGTGCTCTATAGATATTTGTGTCGGGGGGCATGTCAAAGAGGGCCAGTTCCGATTTAGAACATTGTGAAATACATGGATGGTTGAAACGTTCCATGACGTGCCCGAAATAGCGACACCTCTCTCGACAAGTAGCAACAAGCCTATGAACCACGAGCGCAACGTCCTTAGCTTATATCTGTTAAAAAAGTGATCAACCATAGGTTTCATACGCTTAGGACATTTCTTTTTTAAGACCTTTTACGTTCAACGCCATGAGTTGGTAACCTCTTCTTCTTCTTCCTCCTCCTTACAGTGCGCTTCTTCTTCCGTTTTTTATTTCCGGCACCACGCATTTTTCTCTTTGTATCTTTGACAATTTCGTCCGGTGTACGTTTTAAATGCCTTTTTTAAGAGCTTCTTTAGGCTTAGCCCCGGCTATTATGTCTTCTACCTTGTTAAGACCTGATTGTAACGCTTTCCTGCCGAGATATCTGGCACCGCTCTTAGGCAAAGGGACAGCCGTATGCAGTATAGTTGAAAAAATGTACCTAATCCCGCTTCTGCGCTGACATCTCATCCCTCGTAGACTGAAAACGGCCTTTGGGTCATTCTATCGCAGTTTGACAGATGTGAAGCTTCACTGTTAAGCTCACATCGCCAAATTGAAACATTCTCCCCTCAATCGTCCATATATATATATATATATATATTTTTTTTTTAGATACTGGTTAGTAGGTTAGCTGCGACTTTGAAATAATGAGGCTTATCGTATGTAATGCTCAAACTCTTCCCTCTATGATTTGGAATGTGGGCGATACGCAGCAGCCGTGCCTGGGTATCCCCAACAAACTGATGTTCCACAATATTGCTGTAAATAATCACATGTCCGGGAGAGGGTTTCCATCGTTCAATTTCTCCAATTTTAGCTGATACAATAAGCTGCACAAGTCATGTTGTGGCTCAGGAAAAGTATCTCTTTTGAAGGCTAGTCCACATCTGCCCTCAGTTATAATTTTGAACAGTGCTCTGTCTTTAGTGTTCCTGTTAGTGTTCGATTTTAGAGTCAAAGTATGTATCGTGGTATCTTATTTACGATTTGGGATAATAAATCAGACGTAAGATTTGACCTCTTCAAACTACTATTTAAGTCACTCACAATATCCTTGGCTGTGTCATAATGACCCGGCCCTAGTGTTATTTCTGTAGTGTAGTACTGTTCCTCCCCATTCCTGGCGGAACGCATGATATCGTCCCGAGTTACTCTGGTCTTTTCACACTCATCACGGTTTCTAAGAATCACAAAAACAGGCTCTTTCTTTCAATACTTAAAAACTTCGTGGCCAGTTGAAATTCGCATATTCCAACTTCATATGATTCATGACCCAATTCAATGGGCCCATGCAGTTCTTTTATAAAGCTGACCCTGAACCTTTGCTTCATAATTTTTTTAAATTTAACCACTTTTTTCCAAAATTAAATGTCACTTTCTGCATCTCCTCACCATAAAAGCCACCACCAATTTCTTCCCCATTCATATCTTCAACGTAATACAACATCACCTCGTCTTTAGTTCTCATAGCTCTAATTTTAAAAATCTCATGTGTCCAACCTTGCTCAAATCCCTTCGCGAATTTATTCCCCGAAAGCGACAGCCTTACATAATCATTGATTTTGAAACGCACAGAGGGTGGTGGCGCTCTACAATTATCTTTTCTCACCTCACGTTCTGTGTGTGTACCTCTTTTCAAAATCTCGTTAGCTGATGTACCAATCGTTCGGCAGCGACTCCATTATGTCTATATATCTGAATGTGTTTTTATATATGAAATACAGGTGCATGTGTTCCTTTATGGTACGCTGAACTCTTTCGGCTAAAGATGCCTTATGTATAGAATTGCTAGTGAAATAACTGATATTAAACTCAGCCAACATGTTCTCAAAATATGAGAATAAAAACCCACTCTAATAGACAGAGTTTATTTCCACGACAGTTTCGACGCCCACTGGCATCCTCCTCGGGTGGATACAGAAACACAAATGAAACAAAACAAGAGGGAAAAAACAGTTCAGGGATCGACCGTTAAGAAATTCGCACCTAGGTCGATCCCTGAACTGTTTTTTCCCTCTTGTTTTGTTTCATTTGTGTTTCTGTATCCACCCGAGGAGGATGCCAGTGGGCGTCGAAACTGTCGTGGAAATAAACTCTGTCTATTAGAGTGGGTTTTTATTCTCATATTTTGACCTTCACGTAAAAAAAGTGAAGTTTTTTGCATTTATGTTCTCAAAAGCTTGGCCTATAAATTCTTTACCCATGTCTATACAAAAATAGCCAGGAATCCTGTTTTCTTTCAACATCAGCGCTTCGGCGGGTTTAACAACTGTTTCAGGCCATTTATTTTTCAGCGGAATGAGCCACAAATATCAAGAGAATACATCGATTATAAACAGGATGTAACCGTAGCCTCCATTATACACTGAATATCTCTGTATGTCTGTTAAATCCGCCTGCCAAATAGAATCAACCGAGGCTGCTGATGTCTTGGCAGTTTTAAATTTTCTCCTCACATGCTTATGAAGTGTATAAGCGTCCTACTCACTCAAAAACCTCTCAACATCTTTTTTCCCTATTCCCTCATTATAAACGCCTCTGTATAGTCTATTAACACCCCGTAAGAAGCTGGGTTAGAAATGTCATAATAGCTTTTCCTTAATATGTTAGCCATTTGCGTATTTTAGAGAAGCACGGATAGGGTTGTGCGTTACTGTTTGGTCTCTTCCTCTTCAGAGATGTTAGCGCTGCGGGCGAAGGCGTGTTCAACTGTGGTAAATGCGTTGCTTGTCCCAAGTCTTTTAACCTGTTCAGATTACTTATCAGAGATTTTGGAATGTTTATTTGCTGTAGTCTTGCTTTAATATGTTCCCATCCTGCTGGTGAGGTCCTATCCCACTTTCTCACCAAATCATGTGCGATGTTAATGATGTTCGAACCCCTGTACCTTTCTTTGTCCCTTCAAGAACAACCTCACCTGTATCGGACTATTGTGTTACGGGATCCTCACTCAACATATTATAAAGACCTAATCCTTTATTCCTACTTATTTCTCTACTTGTTCAGGTTCGCTCTGATCAGTATTGCCCACATGTTTGATAACTACGGGGAACTCCACGGGTTTCTTATAATTTTCGTACTCATGAAGAAATTTCTGCAGAGCTTCTTGGTATAAGATTCTTTTCTCATCAGAGGACTTTCCACTGTTTAATAGGTCCACCAATTCGCTTTCCATTCTTTTAAGCCTGATTTTATGGGGTTCTAGAACCGTATCTGGACTCTTTGTGTTTTGTAGTGAAGCGTACACCTCGTGTCGAATCACGACTACTTTCTTCATTATATTAAACTAAACATTAAAGGTCCCAAAACTGAAAATAATATGGGTAGGAATGAACCCCCTCTTTCTAAAATAATTAGCTTTTTCTTCCTCACAGTTTGATTTTTACGAGCTAGGACGTGTATTATGTTCTTATAAAGACGTAAGCGCGACTTCTGAGAGGGCATTTTATAACGTTAAGACAGATTTCGCAGATGCATTTTAAAAGATCGGGTTCAATATTTTTAACAAATAGGTGTTGGAGAGTCCGTGGCAGCCGGTGAAAGACTTTTATTAATTCACGGTATTTCTTTAGCCTCTTTGTCATTCTGGGGCATACAACGTTTCAACATCGTTTGGGAATATATTCGTTCTTAGAAGCACCCCAAAGGCGTTTCGCGGGTGGAAGTCAAAAACCAAATATCCTTAACCTTGGTTTGTAGCTTCTTTATAAACTCCCCAAAACTCCTTACGCTGATTCGGGAACATTTTATTGGCTAATACCCCAATTTGTGTCACATCTCTACGTTGTACGAATAAGATTAGATATTGTGTATTTAGCGATACATCGCGCATGTATCTATTTTTCAAAAATAGATTCTGATTGATGAAGAATACGCTTATGTTAAGATGGTGGGAGAACACCGTAAATGTCTCGGAAAACGTTTTATGTATTTCTAACATGAGATCGTCAATTACAATAACCGTGTGCTCATTACCCTTTATCGAACTAACATCATAAACACTTTTTGTTGAATACGGTCTGGTATGTCGAATAGCACCATATGACTTTATGCACAAAATTTTAGAGCAGTTCTTCTTTATCTTTAATGATTTTAAGCATAAACACGGCTTTGTCACAGCCTGTAGGGCCAGATATAATGCAGGTAGAAGGGCTCGTGAACCTGAATTTTTCTACAGAATCCAACTCTAACGCATCACACTCTAAGTGGAACATTTACAAAATATAATAAAATTTTAAGTGATGCGCCTTATATTCAACAGCCTTGGTTTTCTTCTTCCCCAGAACCGTGAATGATGACGAGGATGAGGAACTCTGCCAGCAACATGTCCCCATCGTAGATATTGCAGATGAGGGTGATGATACCGACGACAGTTTAGTTGTTGTTGAGGCTAGAGACTGCACCGTCACCCCAGCTAACGTTCCGGAACCCCCAGCAGCGACAACTGTAGCACCCCCACTCGACAATTCGAGGAGAAAGCGTGTGCATGACAACAGTCACATTGCTGATACACCTTATACGTCAGGCGTAAAGCGCAGCAGGAGTGCCGTTAAGCCCACAGTAATAGAGCCCCAGCTCTCTACATCCTACGACACAGCCTCTACAGTATCTCCTACAAATAAATCTGTGCTCCCTTATTCCTATTCACTACCACCCATACCCTCCACAGCAACATCTCGTCCTGTAGACAGTAGCATAACATTTGAGTTTGTGCGCACCGCCACCCCCATCCCAGCCCTGACTAGAACCAGGTACGTAGTCAGGGTTGACCCGCGTGCCATGTATAGCAATGGTGTTGAACACGGGCTGCGGCACGTAGTTGAAAGTATTGTGGAGTTTGCCCTTCAGAGCAGTGAGGGATGTGAAACCAGGACGCGACTTCCCCTCGGGTTCGGGTCAGATGATGTAGATAGAGATGATTTTTTGGTAGTTAAACCCTACAGACGTTTGGCTGCTGTAGATGTAGAGTAGATTACATTTTGGGTGGTATAATGCATGCCTCTCAAAGCAGCACTGAACTTAACATGGACAACTTCACGATAGATATAGACCACGTTTTCCGTGTTGCAGGAAGTACGGCCATACCTTATACTCTTAACTTTGGCAGTTATCAAATATTGAGAAACCACAGACACCTCGATCGCGGTTGCACGTAAACTGGCCGCAGACTTCAAGCTCGAGTTTGACAGTGATATGGGGCCTGAAGAGTTGAGAAGGGTAGAGCAGGAAATGAATGTTCATAGTTGTATTTAGATTGGATGATCGTCGTAGGACTGTGTATGTTTTTAAAAGCAATGTGAGAGAACGTACAAAGCCTCTACTTATTTTATGGCTCTCAGAGACAACATATCTCCCCCTCCGCATAATAAGGATTCTTTAAGCGAGTTATGTTAAAAGCCGAAAATATGGAAGGCATCACGATTTGTGTAAGGGTTATCGGGAGTTTGCGGATGATATAGTGAAACATTGAAAGGATTGCCATATGATATGTGACCAGTGTAAAAGCTCCAAATGTGAAAGTCGTGAAGTTGAAGTGGAGAAGAGGGGCTGTAATGTGTGTAGACGCACATTTTTCAATAATAACTGTTTTGAATTCCATAATTTGAATGGTACGTGCTGGAAGATGAGAATTTGCGAGTGCAGCATGTTTCACATAATGGACAAGTGGGGAAAATTCGAGCATAAATGTGATGGAATTTGTACTACATGTTATGAGAAATATAAGGCAGATGGTATAAGGCATGTTTGCTATATGAAAGATGCTAAGCCTACAAATAAACCATGTATAACTGTATACTACGATATAGAGACTTGCACAAACCCTGAAACAAGAGAGGTTATCCCACATTTACTTGTAAGTCAGACTATATGTGACGAGTGGATGAACGTCGTGTGTGATGAATGTCGCAAATGTGATAAACGAACAAACATTTTTAAAACGACTGCACACGACACCCCCGTTAAACTCTTTGTGTCCTATATTGTCAAGTTGGCGGACCAGTTCAAAAAATGACTGTGTATATTCTTGCCCACCATGTCGCAAAATTTTATACACAACTCCTTTGTAAGGAACTGCTTGAACACGACTCATTAGAGATATTTACAGGCGATCCCTTGAAAAGAGAAAACAAGCTTATACAGATGCAGATCAGCGGTAATGTTCAGTTTAAAGACACTTTGTTATTCACACCTTGTAAATTAGCTGATACTCAAGGTGATGGACGTAGCCGTCGAAGTTTCAAAAGGGTATTTCCCTTACACTTTCATCACTTGCGACACTTTAACTTACGTAGGACCCTGCCCCCAAACATTACTTTAACTATGCCAACATAAGTGATAGTCAGCGTGAAGATTTTGAGAGGTGCTACAAACGTTTTAATGAAGATAATCCTTACAATATAGCGTATGAATGTGAGCATTATTGCGTGAATAACGTGGCGTACTTAGAGTATGTTTCCAGGCCTTTAGAAGAACGTACATAGTCCGGTTCAACTGCGTCCCGCTACAAGCCGCAACCACGATCGCCTCATTGTGTTTTACCGAGTTCAAGAACAACTTCATGCCTAAAGACACAGGCGTTATTCCCCGAAACAACCCACACACAGTTATGGGTATGAGGCTATTTACTGGCTCATACACATACAACAACAGACTGGTGTATACATAAAACACGCTCGCCACACGGGGGAAGTGGCCATTAAGATCAATGACCGTGATTTTTGCGTGGATGGTCAAAGCGAAAACCCCGCCACTGGTGAGAAGACTGTATACTCCTTTAACGGATGCTAGTGGCATGAATGCCCACGTCCTGCGTGTGGTATCAGGAGATATCCATGGTAGATCTCCTGCCGACAGTCTCCCATAGACCCGTAACCGCGATCAACTTATAAGCTCCCAGTTCACTCACAAGGTTTTGTGGGAACACGAATATGAAATACGAATGGAGACAGATGGAGAGTATCGCGAAGAAATAAACACCACCAAGCGTTCAATGGTGCTGGACCCTCTCAAAAGCGGCGATAGTTTGTTTGGTGAACGTGCAAACCCCTTCAAACTATATTTTCCACCTACGGAGGGCGTGACACGCCATTACTATGACTTTTGTTCTTTTAACCCTATGTGATGAAAAAGAATCCGTACCATGAAGGCGCACCTGAAAAACTGGTGGTTCTGCACTGCCTAATTTGAACGAGAACTATTTCAGAGTTTTTTTTGTAGATGTGCTCCCCCCTCGCGACTTATGGATGACAATCTTGCCCGTCGTTATAGTTCACAAACTCATGTTCCCTCTGTGTGTGAAGTGCGCAGAGGAGAAAAATGGGGCCGGTAATCGCACAATCAACTAGAGGAAGATCAGAGGCGTATATACAAGTCATGAGCTGTCCCTAGCCATTCGTCACGGGTACAGAATATTGAAGATATATGAGGTGTGGAGGTTTCAGAAGCTCCCCAACTCTTTCACACGTTATATAAATACTTTTTTGAAGGATAAGGTAGAAGCATCAGGATACCCGCAAGGAGTTGAGATCGAAAATGAAAAATAGGCGTATATTCAATACTACCTTGATCGTGAAGAGATACAACTTGAACAGGACCAACAAGCGATTTAGTGCAAAATTGTGCCTAAATAGTCTTTGGGGGAAATTTTTCAAAGAATACAGACAAGGGGAACGTCCATCTAGCTTAAAGTTATAATGAAGTGAGGGATTACGCTAACGCCATCAATAAAGAGGTCATGGAGATTGTGAATGTGGGTAATACGTACCTTGTGGGTAATACGTACATAATAAAGTACAATAGAATGGAATTGGCTACAGATACATCACGTGTCACAAACATACCTATAGCCAGTTTCCCAACAGCCTACGCCCGCATCAAGCTTTGGTGTCTACTGCATTCTCTTGGACGGAGGGTTCTGTACGCAATTACAGATAGTGATATTCACGGAGAGGGAAGGTGAATATATGCCTCCTATTGGGGAATTCCTCCGGGAGTTGACCGATGAGATCAAGGTTGAGTATGGAGATAACCCCTACGCTGATTCTTTTGTTTCAACAGGACGAAAAACTTACGGAGTACGGTTGCGGGTGGGGGAGGGAATGAAATATGTCGTGAAAGCTAAAGGCATTACTCTTAACCAGCCGAACCGGCGGATCGTCAACTTTGATTCGCTGAAAGAGCTAGTGAGTTTAGAAGATGATGGAAATTAGGGTGACCAACCACTCTCCCTGATTGTAGGAAGCTGGTGGGCGTCAAGGAGCTTAGGGTTACGAAAGTGTGTTGTAACACATACAGGAGACGATACCAAGTGCCTGGCACCTACGACACTGTTCCCTTTGGATATCGTGAGGCGTGAATATTTGGTGTATAAATAATTGTTATATTAGAGTCTATTTATTTGATGACGAAATTTTACAGTGTATTTATTTTTATATTCATTACATGTGTTAACCCCTTCGTCTATGGCCTTGGGATGTTCGAAGTTGACGGGGATTCTGGTTAGGTGGAAGCAATGGATTTGTTACTCTGGAATATGTGGTACCGTATAGGGAATCGCAGAAGTCTCTCTTATACTACTCTCCGATTTCTTCTTGTAGTGGATCGGAGGATTCTGTGAGGCTTACTAAATTCTCTGAAGATTTCCCAGTTCTTCTTGTAACGTATCGGGAGATTATTTTTCTCTATTTAAGACTAAGTTCTCTGAAGAGTGCAAGGCTCGAAGGAGAAGACAAAGATATTCTCTTACTGTAGGTTACTGGTAAAATGTTACAGGTAATGCTCAGTCTCTAAGTTAGACCAGACAATCATAATGAACATTGGAGAAATTTTATGGGCTTATATACTGAAATTTTTAATGAAATCATTATTATTTAATGCTGATCTGTTTTTGTTTGTAATTCTCAATAGGCTGATTTACTTTGCAAAATATTTAAAGACAAGGTAAATATTTTAGCTGTAGCAATGTGTAGACTGATAAGCAAGATATTGGAAGATGAAGCCATATTTTTTTTTAAACCATATATTGACAGATATGATGTTATCATGATCTCCCGCGTTAACTTAAAATAGAAATCGAAATATGCGTTTTATTATGAATTACAATTAAACATGCATATGAGCATAAATTAAATGCTTAAGATTTAAAATTAAAAGTTAAGCAAGACATGACCTCATCTTTTACAACGAAGAGGGAATGTATACAGAAAACGAACATTGCAGAATTTAAAAAGATTACATTATTAAACTAAATCTAAAAAAATGATTAAGTGATTTAAAAAGACGTAATTCACCAATTATTTATTCATGAGAAATAAAATAGAAAGCGAATAAAAAAAAATTTTACGAGCTTCGTCAGCGATATGCGAATTTGGACTCTATATGTAAAAATGAATATAAGACTATAAATATAAAAGAATACAAGGTTTATATAAATATAAGGATTATAAAGGGTGATCCAGAGAAATGGGACCCAAAAGAAACCCCTGTAACCTGTAACTCTTAAAGTATAAGTCCTTTTATAAAATCATACGCATCATTCGAAAGAGGATAGTTACAAGTTTGTACAGGATTGTATAGGTTTTGACAATACAAGACAAGATAAGATACAAAACAAAATAAAAGTGTTAGTTAAAACTAACCCTTCAAGATGACTGCATGGACTGTGGAACAGCTGCGTTTCATAACTGACCAATATTATGAGGATGGAAGAAGTGTAGTTTCAGCTCAAAGATCTTTCAAGACAAATTTTCAGATGTCAAAATCACCTAAGAGCTGAAACTACACTTCTTCCATGCTCATAATATTGCTCAGTTATGAAACGCAGCTGTTCCACAGTCCATGCAGTCATCTTGAAGGGTTAGTTTTAACTAACACTTTTATTTTGTTTTGTATCTTATCTTGTCTTGTATTGTCAAAACCTATACAATCCTGTACAAACTTGTAACTATCCTCTTTCGAATGATGCGTATGATTTTATAAAAGGACTTATACTTTAAGAGTTACAGGGGTTTCTTTTGGGTCCCATTTCTCTGGATCACCCTATATAAATACAAGGATTTTTTAAATATACGAATTATATAAATATACGAATTATACGGATGAATATAAGAATTATACGAATAAATATAAGAATTATGTGAATGAATATAAGAATTATATGAATGAATATAAGAATTATACAAAAGAATGTAAGAATTATATGAATGAATATGAGAATATAGGAATATAGGAATTATTCATTGTTCACTTTTACAGGGCTCTTCCCTCTAGAATGATATTAATACAATAATATAACATCTACAGATCTACAGAAGCTAAGGCTAATAAAGACCCTAAGATCCACTTTAAGGTTAGCCCTAGAGAAAGAAGAAAGCAAGGGGCTAAAAGAAGAGAATATGGGGTTAAGTAAGTACAAAAACCTATCACTCGTGGGTTAAAATTCATGCAAAAAAGAGAAAGGGCACCATCATCATCCGCCGGCCACTGCCGACAAGTCGGAAAAATAGTCGAAGAGAATACTTTCAGAGGTTGCAGACCGGTCCTCTACTCCATACGGAGGTAGAGGATACAGCCCACTCCACCTGAAAGGAGTGGAAGATGAAAAGAAGTAACATAAGAACGCATTACAAACCATGCAACACATTCTTAACTCAAAATCTATTATACCATGCAAACTACAGACATGCAATGAAGAGTTACAGACATGCAAATAAGGAGAGAGAGCGAGAAACAAAAAGAATAAAAAAATGTGGGTTAGTTTATGCTACGAGCTACATCTAAATTTGTGTTAGTCTATTTTTTTCTTTTTTTGCTGGCATATCACACGCGGGCATGTCACAAGCTGGCATTAGTCGTCAACAAACTCATCCCCGATCACCACCCCCAAAGCTCCCGTTGCTAATTGTTTTTTATTTTAAACAACGTTAATATTTTTAAAATGCCTATCTAAACTGTTCTTAAACATATTAACGCGGGAAGATTATTCCATTTATCAATTACTTTAAACGTAAAAACGTTTTCAGCGATATTAGTAAAGAAACGTCTGCCACGCAACGTAAATCCGTTATTACGAGTATTGCTATTATCGAATGTGAACTGTTCGTCAAAATTTACGTTATCGATTTTATTAACGATTTTGAAAACTTCAATAAGCTTCCCCCTTAATCTCCTAGTTTCGAATGAATGCAAGTCTAACTCTTTAATCCTATCTTCGTAAGACTTGTTGCGCAATGACGGAATTAGTTTCGTGGCGCGATGCTGAACCCTTTCTAATCTATCAATATCCTCACGCAAATACGGGCACCAAAACTGAACGGCATGTTCTAAATGAGGCCTGACTAGGGACTTGTAAAGCGACAATATAATATTCTTCGATATAAATTCGAAATTACGCGCTATGAAGCCTAACATCCTATTAGCTTTTGCGCAAGACCCCAGGCACTAGTTCCTAACTTTTAAATCCTTAGATACGCGTACGCCTAAATCTACTTCCTCGTCAACGCTCGCTAACTCCCTATCATCCATCGTGTACATGTAATTATTGTTACGAGAACCTATATGCAAAACTTTACATTTGTCTACGTTAAATTGCATCTGCCACTTATCCGTCCACTCCATAACCCAATTTACATCGTCTTGGAGCCTATTTCTATCGTCCTCGTTAACAACCTTACCGCCTATTTTAGTATCGTCCGCGAATTTTGACAAGTTACTAGTCAATCCTACATCTATGTCGTTAATGTAAATTACGAATAGCAATGGGCCTAACACTGAACTCTGTGGGACACCGCTACCAATATCCAGCCACCCCGATTTACTACTATTAACAACGACCCTCTCTCTCCTAGCATGAAGCCATTCCTCTAACCAGTTAGCTACCTGACCGCGTATACCGTGCGCTTTAACCTTCGCAATTAATCTTCTATGCGGAACTGTATCGAACGTCTTTTTAAAATCTAAATAAATAACGTCAGCCTCTCTATGCCTATCGTATTCGCGCACTATTTCGTTATAAAATTCTAAAAAAATTATTAAACAAGATCTATGGCGTTCGAAACCTATGCTGACTACTATTAATCAAATCGCGACTTTCTAAGTGATCGATGATACGATCCCTAACTTCGGATTCCAAAAGTTTACCGACAATTGTCGTTAAGATAATGGGTATATAATTGCTAGCTACTTTGCGGTCGAATTTTTTAAAAATGGGCGTGACGTTAGCTAATTTGAAGTCTTCAGGAATAATCCCCGTTTTGAGTGACTGATTAAAAATCTTCGTTAAGGGGCCTACGATAACGTCTTTCAAGTCTTTCAAATGACTGGGATAAAGCGCGTCAGGGCCTTGAGCCTTGCTAACTTTTAGCCTATCGATATAATGCGCAATCTCACCAGCTTAAATAGTTATTTCATCCAAAATAGTCTCGCTACTAAGTGGAACCAGATGAACCAGATCCTAACTAATTCTAACTAGATGATAACTAATGTTTTTATAATACAGATTTATGTACACAACATAAGTCGCGGTGGTTAATTCTAGTTCAGGCACTATAAGGACGCTCTCTTGGCCATGCATTAATAGTTTGACATAGTAAAATATTTTCTTTGCCATTGCGAGAATAGTCTTTTCACTACAAATATACCGAGGATAGTAGGACACACAATGGTAATACTGACGGCAGATGTTGGTAAATTATTGTTACTGGTTACAGTATTTGTCAAAGGTTATTCTGGTTATCATCTGAATTTTTTTTTTTTAAACGACTCAATTGATCATTCCAGTTAGGCGCATGAAGTCCGGGTAGGATGGTCACCGGTTTCATGCCGAAATTCAAGATTTTTATAGTAGGTTTGAATTTAGTTTCAGACAGAAAGGGGTACGAGTTCTTAATTGTAATCTCAATGTTATAAGGGGAACAATTTTATTCGTATCTACGTCTTAAACTATGCGGAGCTGTTGGTGGTCGTGTAGATGTTTGTGGTCGTGTGAATGTTTGTGGTTGTGTTCGGAGTGGTTGGCCTCAGTTAGGTAGTGGTGGGGGTCGAACTTTAAGCTCGGATTCTGAGTGTGTTCGTTTTTTTCATAAAGGTTCACGTGGTTGATACATTTGCGGCCGGTATGTAGGGTCCGTACGTCGATCATCAAACGGTGAAGGTGATGACGGAGGAGATGGTGGAGTTGGAGATAGTGGAGTTCCACTGAATGATCCTCTAGAAGGGGTTTCTCCAGGGTCTGGTTCCGATGGGATTGTTGGTTCTGGGACATCTTGTTCAGAGATTGGCTCGGGTACTGATGGTATCACGAGGTACCAATCTTCGTCACGGGTAGTGGTTTCAGCGGTTACCACTTCGGTTTTGTGGTCCCTGCTGGATTTGTTAATACCTTGATCTTTCGAAGGATAGGCGGCTCAAACGCCTGGCAGATGTTTTTTTGGGAAGGTGTTGTTCGGCAGCTATCTTCAAATTATTTATCAGCTTGAATGATCTTTAGTTTGGAATGGTCTCGGAGGTCGAGAATTTCGTAACGGTTCTTTCCGAGGAATTTCATAATCCTATATTGGCCATCCCATTTTGGGTATAATTTGCGATAAGCATTTGGCGGTTTCACGCTCTTTATGCAACAGCGCATACCGTTGACGGGGATGACGCCTATGTTGCTCTTGCTCCATCTGTTGGTTTCGTTGGTCGAGGGCATTTCTGATTATGTTAAAAATTTTGAAAGATCGTTCAACTAGTTGCTGAATTGCTTCCGTCATCTCGGAAGGTGTTAGGATTACCGGGTCGATTTGGTCAGGCAAATGAAAAGGTAGCCGTTTGTCGTGGTGATATAGGACGAAATGAGGGGTGTCCCCGTTGGACACGTTATAGACGTTGTTGATGGCTGTTTGCTCCATGGAGAGAGAATCATCCTATGTACGGAAGGATGCATCGACAACGTGGGGAGGGTTTCTAAGATCTTTTGATTGTGTCTTTCCAGTAAGTCGTTTGCCTGCGGATGGTATGCCACAATGTGTGTTTTTAATTTTACACATGTTACAGAGTGACTCGAACAGTTTAGAAGTGAAATTAAGGGCGTTATCCGAAATTAGGATGGAAGGGGTAGTATCGTTTTAGATGATGCGTTCCACTAGGGCTCTTGCCATAGTTTCCGAGGTCTGGTTTGGAATGGCAACTACTTTGCTGTAACACGAGAAGTGGCCCGTAAACACACAACTGGTCCGTAAATGATGTACTGGTTTCCCTTTGATGTTTTGGGAATGGTCTCAGTATGTCCATTCCAGTTCTTTGCCAGGACCATTGGCATATTGGATATTTCTGCAGGGGAGCTGTAGATGGTACATTGCCTTTATGTTTTAAACAAGACGGGCATTCAACGATGTATTCATGTACCTGTTTGTTCATTTCTGGAAAATAGTATTTCTCCAAAAGACTCTTGATGGTGCGATCCGGCCCCATGTGGCTGGATCAAGTTTAATTCCAGTGGATGATAGTAGAAATCCTAAGTATACCAAGGAGTCCTGTAAAAAGTTGCACTTTGCAAGTTTCAGTTTAAGGTGTGCTTTTCTCAAACGTGATAACACATTCTGAAGACGTTGAAAGTGTGTTTTTATATCCGAACTATAAACGATAATATCTTCAAGATAGACAAGAGCTTCGACATCTAATAGGTCGGAAAGGACTATATCCATCAACCTAGAGAAATTAGGAGGCCCATTTCGGACTCCGAAAGGTAAAACCTGGAATTCGTAATGGCCTCGGTTAGTGGAGAAAGCAGTCAATGCCCGAGATTCGGGACTGACCTCCATTTGCCGATAACCGGATGCTAAATCGAGGAGTGAAAAGAAGTTAGCTCTCCATATGTTCAGAATTGTTTCCTGCATGTTTGGAATAGGGAAACGGTCTGGGACGGTAATGTGGTTTAGGCGTCTAAAATCTATACAAGAGCGAAATGTTCCGTCCCGTCCTTTTTTGGAAACAAGAATCATAGGAGAGGACCAGGCACTAGCTGAAGGCTGAATGACATCCTGCTCCAATATGTCCTTAATGTGTTCCTCAATAGTTACTAATATTGGGAATGTGGAACCCTCTAGGGAGGAATGAAGATGGGTTTGGAATTGGGGAGCAGCTTGATTTCGAAAGAGACCAAATTAGTATGGCCCAGAGGATCTCCTTTTAGGGCAATCACATCTCTATTTCTTATCAGGAAATCGAGAAGTGATTCCGTTAGTTTGGGATCCTGTAAGGCTGGTGACTCCTGAAGGGAGTTCTCCAGACATTTCTTATATTCTTCTTTTAATGCTGAAGGGTTTAACTCTAAGGAACTGGAAACACGATTTATAGTATTGGTGGGGAAATCTGAATTTATTTCTACTGTGAAAACAGTTCCTATTCTCTGATTTGAAGTTACTTCAATAGGGCTTTTTCATCTGTTTAAACAAACAACAGGGATAACTGAATTATGACTATGACTAAGAAATTGGGCAATAAGAACATCGCTCTTGAAATTACTTTTCTCTGTAATAAGAGTGCGATCTGACTCTAATAGTTTTCTTGACCGTTTACCTCTTGCTAGGAAACAAATTTCTCATAAGGTGCTACTGTTATATGCTCTGTAGGGCATATGAAAAATTGTAAATCTTACTCTAGTTCGGCGATTAAAATTTGCCTTATTGGCTGAAAAATCGTTTCAGTTGGATTTTGAATCTCAACTGCTGAGTTAACTGAAACTGACTGACTGTAAACTGTCTGACTGGGCACTGACTTACTGGAAACTTACTGACTTGAACTGCTCTAAACTGGAGTGGGTTTCCTATTTCTTTCGGAAATCCGAACTGAACTGATTCTGTTAGTATTAGGTTGAACGTGCGGCACCTGTCTATTATTCTCATGGAGAGGGTTTGTCCTATTTCTTCACTTAACTAATTTTCCGGATGGGTAAATTTCCCATTGATTCCGGTTGAAAAAATCCATACCTAGTAAGATATCTGTCTGAAAGGTGGCGACTGCTTCCACAATACAATATGATTCAATTTCTCCATATGTAGGTATGGGTGTGCCTGTAACTCCTCTGAGTTGGCACGAAGGTGCCTTAATTTCATATTTATAATCTGTGCTCTCAAGTAACTCATCTGCACATTGCTTCTTAATTAATGTCGCATGTGCTTCTGTATCTAGAGGAGCGGTTAAATCTCAGTTATTTGTGCTGCAATTCATTATTAAATCTAGTAGGTTCGCAACAATAATCCTGATGGGTAGTTTATGTGTGTATTTGGGTTTATTACTGCTATTTAGGAGGGAGGAGGCTGAACTGCTGTCTCCGAAGTAGGATCTGAAAAAGAACTTGAACTGACTTCTATGGGAGGACCTGAGTCATATGCTATGGGATCACCATACACTAGAGGGTCTACTTGAAAAGTTTACTCTGGGGAAACTGATTCTTCAACGGGTACTTCTACGTACCGAACCATCCGACCTTGCTCATTATATTGGAGTCTGGACATCGGGTAATAGTGTGGTTGACGTTGTGTTCGTGATCTGTTTGGTGGGTGGTTCTGTTGAGGCTGGGAACTAACTGGCTTCTGAGAATTAGAGGGGTTTGGGAAGGTTGGTGATTTGCTCTCTGGAAGTGGGGCCTGTACCCTGCAGGGGCTTTGTCAGCACATTTTTGTCGGTCGCCACGGCGATGACCATGTTCATAACAGTGGAAGCAATACGGGGGATAATTGCATTGACTCATTATGTGCGCAAAACTATTGCAATTTAAACACTGAAGAGGAGGGCGTGCATTCTGGGTCTGAGGAGCTTGTTTCTGAGGTGGTGTTCCCTGCATCGGCCTAGATTTATGAGGTTGTTGTTGGTGTTGTTGCTGCTGAATGTAGTGTATGGGGGTCTCTCTACCCTTTCCGTAGTTCTGACTCGCTAAGTCTCGGTAATGTTCCCTTGTTTTATTTATGGCTACACTTATTTGTTTGTCAATATTTAGACACTTTTAAAATTTCTTTTTAGGTGCTACGGGTAGGTTTTGGTAAATGGATGCTGCTACTATTAGGTTTCTTTGCTTTGGAGTGAATGTAATGTTGCATGCACTTTCTTCCCCTCGGAGGGCTTCTCCTACGAGATTGTGTTCGTGTAATAAAATTATTTAAATCTTCATATTCATCTTTCTTCCATTTAGTTTGGAATACAGCTTCTAATGTTGCCAAAGGTTGTGCGAGTGCTATTTCTTTAAAAAATTCTAATAAGTGTATTTTAAAATTGTTCCAAGTTGTAGCTTCGCTAATGGATGGGACATATTATGGGCATGGGTATTATGGGCATTCCCCTCTTAGCTTCCCTAATCTTTATGTCATCATCTGTGATGTTTTCGCGTAAGAAATGCTGTTCTAGAGACTCAATCCAAGGTCTTACGCGCGGTTCAACGAAGTTATTTTTTATGGTTCCCTTAAAAATTAGGATAGTGTGGGGAAGGTTTACAAGTCTACTTAAGTTAATGTATGCTGCGGAAGCGGTTTGAGACATGTTGGCTTGTGCTTGATCTGAAGATTGCGTGTTTGAAAATATGTTTGAAGGGAGTGGTGTAGGTGGAAAAATGGGTGTAGGGGTATTTCAATGTGAGAAAGCGCACCGTCTGAATCGCTCATATGTGAAGGTACTGTCAATATATTCTAATTTGGTCAGCTTGACCGATCTTAATCTATGGAATGATAACTTCAGTAGCTCTCCTAACTACTCTATTGAAGAAATACACAAATAAATGCACAACATTTTACCTAACTAGGGAAAATTTGAAAAAATTGTAAACAAAATAATAAAAAATGTAAACAAAATTTCACTCTAATGTATGTGAATGCACGGTAATATTATGATTAACACATTAAATAAAATTATTCTATGTTAAATAAAATAGTGGAAATAACTCGGTTTCAATAAAAAGAAATGTATCACTGGTGTATGGAATGTTCATTGTGTTTTGTATTAATTCTGGCTTGATACTAATTATTAACTTAATAATACTGACTTATCAAATGTTTAGTAATTAATTTGAAAAAGGATCTGTACTTAACAAGATTCCTACGGCGAAATCCTTGAAGATGTGTCCTGAAGACGTGTCTTGCTGGCCAGTAGTTCCTGGACGAAGAATGGGCGTGGAGAACTTGGAGTCGTGACACACCGGTCGAATGATGGATGTGAAGAACTGGAAGTCGTGACACTCTGGTCAACTGAATGTTGGTTCTAGTTGCAGGGTCTAGAAGACTGGACGAATCCTGGTTGCAGAGGTCGCCAGTTGTTAACCCCTCTGTCTATGGCCTTGGTCGGTTCTAAGTTGACGGGGGTTCTGGTTAGGTGGCAGCAATGGATTTGTTACTCTGGAGTATCTGGTACCGTATAGTGAATCGCAGAAATTTCTCTTATACTACTTTCCGATTTCTTCTTGTAGTGGATCGGTGGATTCTGTGAGGCTTACTAAATTCTCTGAAGGTTCCTCGATTCTTCTTGTAACATATCGGGAAATTATTTTCTCTATTTAAGACTAAGTTCTATGAAGAAAGCAAGGCTCGAAGGAGAAGACAAAGATATTCTCTTACTGTAGGTTACTGGTAAAATGTTACAGGTAATGCTCAGTCTCTAAGTTAGACCAGACAATCATAATGAACATTGGAGAAATTTTATGGGCTTATATACTGAAATTTTTAATGAAATCATTATTATTTAATGCTGATCTGTTTTTGTTTGTAATTCTCAATAGGCTGATTTACTTTGTAAAATATTTAAAGACAAGGTAAATATTTTAGCTGTAGCAATGTCTAGACTGATAAGCAAGATATTGGAAGATGAAGCCATATTTTTTTTTTAAACCATATATTGACAGATCTGATGTTATCATGATCTCCCGCGTTAACTAAAAATAGAAATCGAAATATGCGTTTCATTATGAATTACAATTAAACATGCATATGAGCAAAAATTAAATGCTTGAGATTTAAAATTAAACGTTAAGCAAGGCATGACTTCATCTTTTACAACGAAGAGAGAATGTATACAGAAGACGAACATTGCAGAATTTAACAAGATTACATTATTAAGCTAAATCTAAAAAAATGATTAAGTAATTTCAAAGGAAATAATTCACAAATTATTCATCAGAAATAAAATAGAAAGCGAATCAAAAATTTATCCGAACTTCGTCAGCGATATGCGAATTTGGACTCTATATGTAAAAATGAATATAAGACTATAAATATATAAGAATATAAGGTTTATATAAATATAAGGATTATATAAATACAAGGATTATATATATATATACTATATATACAAATTACACGAATGAACATAAGAATTATACGAATGAATATAAGAATTATATGAATGAATATATGAACCATACGAATGAATATAAGAATTATACGAATGAATATAAGAATTATATGAATGAATGTAGAATTATATGAATGAATATAAGAATATATGAATATAGAAATTATTCATTGTTTATTTTTACACATGTATTTAATTGTTTCAGCTGGCGTTTCACTTTCTCACTACAGTTTTCCCTTTTTCATGAAAAAGAAAAACTATAGTGTTTGTCATTTACCATTACTTATTCGGACTATAGTGGATTTAATTTTCCCAACCAGAGTTCCTTGTTCCATAAACGGTTTGTGTGTATAATTTAAAAACCTCAGGGGGACCATATATATATATATATATATATATATATATATACACATATATATACATATTATATATACATATATATATATATATATATATATATATATATATATATATATATTAATATATATATATATATATATATACATATAAATATTATATATATATATACATACTCTGTATATATTTATATATATATATATATATATATATGTTTGTAAAATAGCTCCATTTTGTATTATTCTTGTTTTTGCGGGTATTGTGTATATACAATTCTCCTTCTCCTCTACTGGTTGTGATAGTTTTGTTTGATTTAAATATATATATATATATATATATATATATATATATATATATATATGGGAATGAACTCAGAATGGTTCCCTGAGTTTTTTTCCATCATGAAACGGACATGTTATGTGCCTTGAAAAGTGGACGCTCAATTCTGCTAGTTGAGGTTTAAGTTTTGGTTTTGGCTAAAAATATAATAGTTACCCCTTTTTCTTTGATTTATTCAATCCAACGTGAATGTAACGAGTCTTTTACTTATATTGAGGTTCTAAATGTAGTGGGGCTAGGCTGCTTTAAACCCTAGATCCATGTCCCAAAGCTGGATCCTGTCTGCTTTGCTGGTGAGGGAAGCTATATTTATGGGACCTCTTTGCGAGGGACCCGTTGCCCACGTCGGGCTTGCATCATGAAAAAGAAAAACTATGGTATTTGTCATTTACTATATTCGGACTATATTGGATTTAATTATCCTAGAAGAGTTTCTTGTTCCATGCACGGTCTGTGTGTATCATATATATATATATATATATATATATATATATAAATCATATGTGTATTATCACTGTTTTGCACCTAATGTACGTACATATTTTGTATTTCGGTATATTTTAAATAAATAGACCGCTGTAGTTGTTATTTCCTCCTCCTTTACGCCATATAAAAAATATTAATGGAAATGAAGGGCATATATATATATATATAAACGAAACAGTATGTGTGTGTGTGTGTGTGTGTTTTTGATGCACAGGTATGCTAATTCTCCTTTGCGTGTGTACATCATATACGATATGTATGTGTTTTTTTAGGCAAAGCGATGCTAATTCTCCTTTATATGTACGTACAAGGAAATACCTGTGTACGTCCTACACCACTGGCTGTGACCCGTTTACGATTGGCTGCCTTCTTTGCCAAATGGCTGTGATGTTGAAGACACCATTATGCGATGCGCCATCGCCACGAACGTATGGATCTTCTCTCTCTCCTCCTTCTTGTGTTATATTTTAGGCTCCCACCTTTGGGGGTCTAACCCCGGCCTTCTGCCACACACACACACACACACCTTCGACGTGAAGGTTGATCGTACTGCGTTTCGACGGAGATGGTTTGAAAACGTATAGACCGACCGGCAGGAGGATGTGTTGAAGGCCCGTTGATAGACATGTTGAAAGGGCGCCGATCGAATTGTGGTGAAAGATGAGTGAAGCCAAGGCCATAAAGATGACGCCGGTAGAATGATGTTTTCTTCCAGTGGGATGAAATTGTAGATCGTCTTAAGTGGTGATTCACTTCGTGTATTTGTGAATTGTTTCTTGAAGGACTGAGGCCACCTGAAGATCGAACGGCGCTACGTGAAAGTGGAGATTCACGAGAAGGAGTAACGACCAGAGTCAGGGCGAATTTTAGTGAACTCAGGCTTATATAGGCTCGGAAGACGCGTAGTTTTCTGCGGGACATTTTGGGAAAAAAACAGGACAATTTGCTTCTCTCTTCTTGAACTCACGTGTGTTTTTCGGTCTCTGATGATTCCCAGGTGTTTGCGAACGGCGAGAAAAGGAATTTCTGGTCGGTCTCTACAGAAGGATAGAAACCAAAGGAGGGCAGTTTTGAAATTAAAGATTTGTGCCAAACTCTATCAAAGGCTTTTGATATACAGTATCTAGCGCAATAGCAAAGGTTTCACTGAAATTCCGAAAGGAGGATGACCAAGAGTCAGAGAGATATACAAGTGATCGCAAGCCGAGCGTCCCTTGCGGAACCCATACTGACGATCTGAAAGAAGATTGTGAGAAGAGAGGTGTTTAAGAATCTTCCTATTAAGAATAGATTCAAAAACATTGGAAAGGCTAGAAATCAAAGCAATTGGATGATAGTTGGAGGGTTGAAAACGGTCACCTTTCTTTGGGACAGACTGAATGAAAGCGATCTTCCAGCAGGAAGGAAAAGTACAGATGAAAAAAACGAAAGAGTTTGCCTTGGCATGGTGTCAACACAGAAACACAGTTCTTAATAACAACAGGATGAACACATCAGGACCGTACGCCTTCCTAGAGTTGAGCCCAGATAGGGCAGAAAGAACATCTTTGGAAGAGATTCTAATTTCAGACATAATAAGGTCAGAGGATGGAGGAGATGGAGGAACATCACCCGAATCGACCATGATTGAATTGTAAGTAAAAGTTTGAGCGAAGAGTTCAGCTTTGTCAGGAGAAGAGACCACAATTGAGCCATTTGAATGGAAAGAAGAGGGAAAGACGAGAAAGTAAAGTTGTTGGAGAGGTTCTTAGCTAGATGCCAGAAGAAGAATGAGAATTTGGTAGGTTTTCACATTTTTGTCGGATGAATGAATTTTTGGCCAGTCGAAGAACAGATTTTGCACGATTCCGGGCAGAAATATAAGTTGAGTGAGTGGCAGGAGTTGGATAGCGACGGTATCTTCTGAAATTGACCTCTCTGTTGAGGATAGCATTAGAACAAGTAAAGTTTAACCAAGGTTTTTTTGTATTAGTATTATTAATAGACTATGGAATGTACGTCTCCATACCAAAGAAAATCACCTCCATCATGCGTTCAGCACATTCGGAAGGGTCCCGACCACGGAAACAGTACTCATTCAATGGGAAATCACAGAAGTACTGCCTAAGCGCCTCCCAATCAGTGGCGCCAAAGTGCTAAAGGCGCATCCTCTTCGGAGGACCTAAACGTAGAATTTGAGCGATAGGATACGAAACAGATATAAAATTATGGTCGGAGGAACCCAACGGAGAAAAAAGTTTCACAGAGTAAGAAGAAGGATGAGAGGTAAAAAATATATCAAGAATGTTGGGCCTATCTCCAAGGCGATCGGGGATATGAGTAGGGTGCTGTGCAATCTGCTCTAGGTTATTTAGGATAGAAAAGTTGTAAGCTACTGTAGTTCACGAGGGATGTTAGTGAAAGGGGAGGAAAACCAAAGGTGATGGTGAACATTGAAATCTCCTAAAATGGAGATTTCAGCAAAGGGAGAGCGAGAAAGAATGCATTCCACTTTGGAAGTGAGGTAGTGAAAGAATTTTGGATAGTTAGTAGAATTAGGGGAAAGGTAAACAGCGCAGATGTATTTTGTTTGAGATTGGCATGTAACCCGTAGCAACAGGGTATAGAATTCAGAAGATTCGAGTTGGGGAGTACAAGAAAAAGTTAGGTCATTGCGTACATATACGCAACTTCCACTTTTGGCGTGAAATTGACTATAGAAAAAGTAAGAAGGTGCAGAAAAGGGGTTGCTGTCAGTCGTCTAAGACACCTGAGTTTCAGTGAGTAAAAGAAGATGAGGTTTAGAGGAGAGGTGGTGTTCAACAGGTTGAAAATTTGAGAAAAGGCAACGAATGTTGCAGAAGTTTGAGAAAAGTGAATCAGACAGAGGCCCAGAACATCTTGAATGGGCGGAAGCTGATCCAGCCCCACTGCACGGGTCTGCATTTCCTGTATTGGCAGCGGAGGAGCCAGAAGTGGGAGAAGTGGGGATATTTATAGTCCCCTCACCAGGGGACTCCGAGGCTCTTGAAGTTGATGCCATCTTTTTTTTTTAATTTTGAAGATTATTTAGTGTGTAAGATACATGTATATGTTGTGAGGAATAGGGAGAGAAGTGTGTGTTTTAGAGCATGCTGGACTGCTCACGGGGTAGATAAGACACGGATATGTTGTATTGTATACGACGTGCTCTAACATTATATTGACCATACCTTAAATCTCTTTGTCGAAGTAGCGTTTATAGGCAACATTTGGGGGCCTCCCTGATTAGTGCCCAGCAGTAGTCAGCCACATTGTTGGGTCCTACCTGCCTTGGTACCGTGTTTCCATTGTGGAAATGTCCTGCTGAAATCTTTACCCATGTTCGTCACTGACAGACATCAAAATTGGTTGGAAAAAATCAGGAAATGTACAGCCTTTTGCAATAGTTTCGCTCCACCCTCTCCGAGATGTGGACGCAACGCAGTCCTTCTTCCTCCTCCATCCATACTCATACTCCCTCCCTCTCCTCCTCCCCTTCTTCCTCTCGCTATCCACCCTCTCGTCCTTCCTTTCTCCTTTCGCTACACCAAGAACGACAATATTACGAGATCAAACCGTCTACATGGAACCGCACAATAGCTGAAATTAATCTTCATAATGTAGACGAATACAACGCTTATTTGCAAGTGTTAATATCGAATCACGATATGACAAAAATTATTGTATCACGAATAATCCCAAAATTCGAAGGACCCTACAATTCAGCGTGTCAGATTACGATTCGAATAACATCTAATTTTAAAGGGTGATTTGACCCCAACGACGAAATATATTAAATAATATATATGTAAAAATGGATAATTCTAACATTCATTTTTGCATATAAAGTCCAAACTCGCGTGACACTCTAACTGTACATAAAATGCAAGTTCTAATTTTTTATTTTCTTTCTATTTCATTTTTGCTTAGTATATAATTGATGAATTATTTCTTTTTTTTAAATTACCTAATTATTTTTTAGATTAAGCTTAATCATGTAATCGTGTTAAATTCTGCAGTGTTCAATTTTTTATACATTCTCTCTCTTTGTTGTAAAAGATGAAGTCATAACTTGCCAAAACTAAATTAACACTTAATTTGAAATTTTAAGCATTTAATTGTGGTTCATATGCATATTTAATTTTAATCCATAATAAAATAAATATTTCGATTTCCATTTTTATTGAGCTCGGCAAATCTTGACAACATCAAATCCGTCAATATGCTGTTTATCTTCAAATATCTTGCTTATCTGCCAGTATGCTGTTACAGCAAAAATTTACCTTTATCTTCAAATATTTTGCAAAAAAATACTCAGCCTATTGAAAATAAAAAACAAATAATAATGATGTCACCAAATTATTAGTATATAAACTCTTGTAATATTTCAAATCATCATTTTCATTATTCCGATCTGATCTAGAGGCTGACGCATTACCTGTAATATTTGAAAATCAGTAAAATCCAATCAGAGGAATTCTTTGTCTTCTCGTTTTAGTCCTGCTTTCTACAGAGAACTTAGTTTCAAATTAGAATAAATAATTTCTTGATACGTAAGAAGAATCGGGGAACCGCCATATAGTTTAGTAAGTTTTCACAGAATCCTCCGATCCACTCCAAAAAGAAATCGCAGTGTAGTATAAAAGAAACTATTCCGATTCCCTACACCAGAACTCAAACCACCCAAGGCCATAGACGGAGAGTTAACATACATATTACAGGATAACTGCCCTGTTTTTACTGCCAAGATCATCAGACGGTGGTTTTAGGAAAAACGAGATGTCGAGCTGCTAAACTGACCCACCAAGGGGTGTGACCTAAACCCCATTGAAAATGTGTGGGCAAAGGTGGTTAACGCTTGGGAACCTGGGCATGAGCGGACATCTGGGCACCCTGCTGAAACACACCATGGAAGAGTGGAACTTTTCCGCACAAACCCACAAGTCATCTGCAATCACGTGGCATCTGTTCCAAATAGGCTACGAGAGGTCATTAATAATAATGGAGGATGGACCCAAGTATTCAGTAATTGTGTATGATATTGTTATAGTTGTGATGTAGTAAATATATATTTATTTACTTGAACAATTGTCAGTATTTTATCACATTAACATTGTTTTGTATGTTCTTAAGAAAATCTCTAAATTTTCTTCATTCATGTTTATTTTTGTAATGAAAATTGAACTATATTATCATTATCTATCCAAGGATAGACCTTTTTCTGGATAATGCATGGACTTTAAACAGAAATGTTAATGCCTGGAGGAAAAGTCAATACAACAACTTATCTTGCACTTTAACTATAACATGGCCACATCAAAATCCTATAATTGAAAATTTTTAAAGTATCCGACGTTTGTAAAATAACCAAACTACTCTAATCCCTAAATTTAGGAATAATAAAGTACATGAATAAAATACATAGTCGTCCGAGCATTATCACCAAAACTACAGTGAACAATATATTTATTCTGTCATCATTGGTTTTCAAAAAATAAAAGTATTACGATAACAACACCTTAGACAGGGAGAAGGAGGAGGAGCGAGGGTGGGGGACTGAGGTTTAAAAGGGACTGCGTTGTTTCCACATCTCGGAGGGGATTGTAAATTTAAGGACGTAATTTACTCCATTAATCTAAACGCTTCAAGCCTCTCCTCAACCAACGAATTTAAGGCGATAATTTATTCTGGGAACTACGATATAGTTGCTATAAGCGAAACGTGGTTAAATTCCATAACTCGGGACTTGTTGGGGGAACTTGATATAACGGGTTTTAAACTTTTTATTAATGATAGGTTACATAGGAATGGTGGCAGCGTTTTGTTGTACATTCGTAATTCTCTTAGGGCTATCGAGGTTAAGATAGATTTTCCGGCAGCAATTAATGCGCTATGCATTGAAGTTAGGGCGCGTAGTATTACCTTTAATTTCGTTGTTGTTTATAGACCCCCATTCAACCCCTCGATACTGATACTAGATTCTACACGCTTCTTGGTAACTTTATTAATAATCGGGATAATACAGTTGTTGGAGACTTTAACTGCCCTACGTTAATTACGAGAATTTACTGGTAATGATGAGGGTTTGAGACTGATTGAGTTAATGGAAGATAATTTTTTACGACAGCTGGTTACTGAACCAACGCACGGTAACAGTATTTCAGACGTGGTAATGACGAACGACGAAAATATAGTCGAAGGTTTGGAAGTAGGTGAGAGTTTGGGATGTAGTGATCACTAAATTATTAGGTTTAAGCTATTAATAGAAGCAGTAAGGATAGTAACGTAATAGGAGTCCCTGATTTTCGGGGAGCTAATTTTGATAGTTTTGCGGATAGGATGAGAGACGTGGAATGGGATAATTTATTTATGTTAATGACGCAAATTTTCATTGGGAGGCGTTTAAAGAAGGTTTTTTGAATATCGAAAGGGAGTTTATTCCGCATAGGCCCAAGCGCTAGAAATCATGGTAGGCCCAAGTGGTGGGCTAGATTTCAAAAACGAGCGAAAGAGAGCGTATAGACTTAATAAGCGCAATGGCACGGTAGCTAACTTTAATAGATATATCGAGCTTAGACGTGAGGTTAAAAGATCTGTTAGGAATGCTAAGCGTAATTTTGAGAAACTTGTAGCTGTGGATAGTAAACATAATCCGAAAAGTTTTTTGGCTACGTCAATAATCGTAAGCCGATAAAAGATAACATAGGCCCTCAAGTGGATGCTAACGGCACTTTGGCTTCCGACGATCAAGCGATGGCGGGTATTTTTAATTTCTTTTTTGCAACAGTTTTTACCGTAGAAGACGTAAATAATTTCCCCGACGTGGACGATATCGTTCCATTTAGTAGCGAGACTATTTTGAATAAAATAACTGTTTATGAAGGTGAGATTGCGCATTATATCCATAAGCTAAAAGTTAGCAAGACTCCAGGCCATGACGCGCTTTATCCTAGGCATTTGAAAGATTTGAAAGATGTTATCGTATGCCCATTAAGAAAAATTTGTAATAAGTCATTGGAAGCGGGGATTATTCCTGAAGACTTCTAATTAGCTAACGTTACGCCCACTTTTAAAAAAGGCAACCGCACAGTAGCAGAAATTATAGGCCTATAAGCTTAACATCAATTGTCAGTAAACTTTTGGAATCCGTAGTTAGGGATCGTATCGTCGATCACTTAGAAAGTCGCGATTTGATTAATAGAGGTCATCATGGGTTTGGACGCCATAAATTTTGTTTAACTAACTTGTTAGAGTTTTATAACGAAATAGTGCGCGAATACGATAGTCAAAGAGCGGCTGACGTTATTTATTTAGCCTTTAAAAAAGCGTTCGATACAGTTCCGCATAGAAAATGAATTGCGAAGGTTAAAACGCACGGTATACGCGGTCAGGTAGCTAACTGGTTAGAGGAATGGCTTCGTGCCAGGAAACAGAGGGTCGTTGTTAATGGTAGGGAATCGGGGTGGCTGGATGTAGGTAGCGGTGTCCATCAGGGTTCAGTGTTAGGCCCATTGCTATTTGTAATTTACATTAACGACGGAGATGTAGGCTTGACCTGTAACGTGTCAAAATTCGCGGACGATACTAAAATAGGTGGTAACGTTCTTAACGTGGATAATAGGAATTAGCTCCAAGACGATGTAAATAGGATTATAGCGTGGACGGATAAGTGGCAGATGCAATTTAACGTAGACAAATGTAAAGTTTTGCATATAGGTTCTCGTAATAATAATTACACGTACACTATGGACGACAGACAATTAGCGATCGTTAATGAGGAAGTACATTTACGCGTACTCGTATCTAAGGATTTAAAAGTTTGGAACCAGTGCCTGGAGTCTTGCGCAAAAGCTAATAGGATGTTAGGCTTCATAGCGCTTAATTTCGAATTTAAATCGAAGAATAGTGTATTGCCCCTTTACAAGTCCCTAATCAGGCCTCAATTAGAATATGCCGTTCAGTTTTGGTGCCCGTAATTGTGTGAGGATATTGATAGGTTCAATTAGGTTGGAAAGGGTTCAGCGACGCTCCACGAAACTAATTCCGTCACTACGCAAAAAGTCTTACGAGGATAGGATAAAAGAGTTAGACTTGCATTCACTCGAGACTAGGAGATTAAGGGGGGGAGCTTACTGAAATTTTCAAAATCGTTGATAAAATCGATAACGTAATTTTTGACAAATTGTTCATTTTCGATAATAATAATACTCATAATAACGGATTTAAATTATGTGATAGACGTTTCATTACTAACATCGCTAAAAACTTTTTACGTTTAAAGTAATTGATAAATGGAATAATCTTCTCGCGTCTGTCGTGAACTCTACCAGCGTTAATATGTTTAAAAATATTAACGTCGTTTAAAATAATAAAACAATTAGCAACAGGAGCTCTCGGGGTAATAGTCGAGGTCTGAGTCTGTTGACGATTGATGCCAGCTTGCAACATGCCAGCGTGTGATATGCCAGCGTTAAATTTATATTATTAAAAAAAAAAATTAGGCTAACACAAATTTAGATGTGGCTCGAAGCGTAAACTAACTCACTTTTTGTTATACTCTTCATACTTTTTTTTCTTTTCTCATCCTTTCTTTACTTGCATGTCTGCAGTTTGCATGGTATGACAGTGTTTCTTTGAGTTAAGACTGTGTTTGTATGGTTTGTAAGCGTTCTTATTTTACTTGTTTTCATCTTTCACCCCTTTCCTACTTCCGACTTGTCGGCAGTGGCCTGCGGATGATGATGGTGTCTTTCTCTCTCTTTTTTTGAATGAATATTAACCCACGTATGATAGGTTTTGCCACTTACTTAACCGCTTATTCTCTTCTCTATTTTCTTCTTTTAACCCCCTACTCTCTTCTTTCTCTTGGGCTAACCTTAGAGACTTAGAGCGGATCTTAGGGTCTTTGTTAGCCTTAGCTTCTGTAGATCTGTAGCTCTGTAGTTCGGTGCCTTGTTCATACCTCAAAAGTTCTTGACGACTGCTTAAAGGCTTCCCATGCAACCCTCTCGATTCCGTCTAGGACTTCATCAAAACGGCTATCATTCATAACTTCTCTTATTTGTGGACCAACAAAAACACCTTTTATCTTCGCCTCACTTATTCGCGGAAACTTCTGTTTTAAGTATCGAAATGCTTCACCTTTCCTGTTCATACCTTTCACAAAGTTTTTCCTTTGTCCGAGCTTAATGTGAAGGGTGTCAAGCATATCTTCCTTGGATCAATCAGCTGTTTAAATGCGACGCTCTTTTCCCAGGAACTTAAGCTTGACGAAGTGGTCACTCCTCAATGGCATAATGAGAATCTCTGGCCCGACTATCCCACTTACAAAGAAAGCAGCAGTACTTTGTATATCCAGATGCATGCCAAGAAGAAGCGCTACGACTTTTAAATTGCCACAGATGTGCCAGTTGTATTTAATGTACTCTCTGTAATTCAAAACACGCTCCATATTTTCATATGACTTTCATATGCTGTTACCACATGACAACTGACTTTCATATGAACAGCATGTCCGACGGGAATTGATGGATAAACGTTTTCATTATATAACAGCACAGCCTCCAGACTTAACTTGGATGAGTCAATGAACAGTCGCCATTCTTTGGTTTATGTTCATGACGAAGTGCCATCATCAATCCGTTTACATCGTTACAATACTAAATATTTCCGTTAAGAAAAAAAAATTTGGTCAAATCGTTTAACGGTTGCGGACCACAGAAATGGTAGTATTTTTTGCCAACAGATTCTACCTTTGCAGCGGAGAACCTAGCAGCTCTGTTTGACTCTTGGATAAGCTTAATTTCCTGACGAGATCATTTAACTCAGCGTTCCTCAACCTTTTTTGTACTGCGGACCCCTTATCAAAATCTTGCTATTTGTGGGAACCCCTCCCCAAAAATTATCTTTTGCATTACACTGGTATGCATCAATTTTGCTGTCAAGGGTTTTGTAAGTGATTCGTTAGAGTTTTTCCTGCTGATTTCGAATCTGCAATCCGTTTTTCTCAATCAGCTCAGGTTATCCGGCTATGGCCTCATAAGTAAAATAGAATTTTTCGTGATTTTGTCAAAGCGGAATTGGAACAGTAACATCTATCATCACTTGTTTCACTTGTATAATATCTTTTTTTACTTTTCAGGCATATAGATAAAATATTTCATAATGAATAGAGCGTGTAAAAATGATCCCAATAGATTCTGCTACATATGTGGGACGGTTACCATGCCAAATAACCAGTCCCAAATCACTAAATTTGTGAAGACAATGTATAGACTATAGAGCATACTTTGGAATTAAGCTAGGGGACCAGGACAAAAATTTCGCCCCTCATATGTGCTGCAAGACGTGCATTGAAAATTTGAGAAGATGGAGCAAAGGCAGAACGAAATCTTTGCCTTTTGGAATTCCCATGATTTGGAGAGAAGGAAAGGATCACGTGACAGATTGCTATTTCTGCATGACAAACCTCCAAGGTGGGCTTATAAATTTATTTTTCTTAAATATTTTGAAATCCTCGTATGAAACTTGACATAAGATTCACCATAATGTAATATTCACCATATATAGCATAATATTCACCATAATGATAATCATACATTTACATATACATATTGTTATAGAAAATACATTTACACATACATATTGTTATACAAGTTACATTTACATATACAATGATTGTATATTTTCTTTCTTTTTCATTCATATTGTCCCCAAAGGGACAATATGAATGAAAAAGAAAGAAAAAATATACAGACTCCATCGACCTATTTCATATCTTACAGACCGCAGCCTTCCCTCACGAGCCGCCACTGTCTGAATGCTTCTTCTATTTCATATGCAAGTTTTATATCCATGTTTCTGTGTTTCTATTTTCAGGAGTTAACAAGAAGAATAAACACATTGTTGTATACCCTGACATTCCTTCTGCTATGAGACCTGTACCCCATGGTCCTGGAATTCCAATACCCGACCCACCTCAAACCCTGGACTTCGATGATTCTGATGATGAATCAATGACCAATGCCAATGACCAGTCCCAGTCGTATATACTTCAAAATACCGCTTCAAATGAGCCGAGGCCTCTCAACCAGGCCAAACTTAATGATCTTACCAGGGATTTAGGACTTTCCAAATTAGCTGCCGAGATCTTGGGCTCACGACTTCGAGAGGACAACTTGCTGGCTCCGGGAACAACATTCTCCTGGTATAGGAAACGAGAGGAAGAATTCCGCAAGTTTTTTGCAGTGCACGAAAATACCTCTTCCTTAATGTACTGCTGCAATGTTGAGGGGCTAATCGAATCCTTGGGCCTGCCATATAACGCATCAGAATGGAGGCTATTTATAGACTCGTCTAAACGAAGTTTGAAAGCAGTACTTCTCAACATTGGGAATAGGGTTGCATCAGTCCCTGTAGCACATTCCGTACAACTTACTGAGAGCTACGATAACATGAAAATTTTACTGGATGCTCTCGTATACGACCAACATAACTGGAGGATCTGTGGAGATTTGAAGGTAATACTAATATCATAAGTAAACTATTGCTATTGACTATGTTGTTTTTCCAAAGGTTATTTGAGAGCGTATAAGAACACTTAACCCCACAGAAGTGATACAGTCCAATGCATAGATTTTTTTATCTGATAGAACAAATTCTCTAAATTCTTTAAATATTTTCATTTTTTTTCAGATTGTGGCATTTGTATTGGGAATGCAAGGGGGATACACGAAATACCCATGTTTCCTCTGCAAATGGGATAGCCGAGCGGATGAGAAGCACTATGCACAGCGTGAATGGGCATCCAGAGAGAATTTTGAACCTTGGTCGCATAATATCGTTTCAGTGCCCCTTGTACCACCAACAAAAATTTTGCTCCCACCACTTCATATTAAGCTGGGCTGGATGAAAAATTTCATCAAATCAATGAATAAGGAGGGTTCAGCATTCCGATATCTCGAGAGTAAATTTCCTCATATATCTGATGCTAAACTAAATGCTGGGGTTTTTGATGGTCCTCAAATTCGAACTTTGATCAAGGATACTCAGTTCGAAAACGCAATGACTCCAACTGAGAAGAATGCCTGGCAGGCATTCAAATCAGTTGTCACTGATTTTCTTGGCAAGCGTAGAAGTCCAGAATACGAGTCCGTTGTCGAAAACTTGATGGAAGCTTTCAAAGCTCATGGGTCGCGCATGTCCATAAAAATGCACTTTTTGTGGTCCCACTTGGACTATTTTCCTGAAAATTGCGGGGATTATAGTGAGGAACAGGGTGAACGATTTCACCAAGATATCAAAATAATGGAGAGAGGTACCAGGGAAACTGGGATATCAATATGCTGGCGGACTATTGCTGGTGTTTGAAGCGAGACGTGCCCGAAGAAAAACACAGACGGAAAGCCAAAAAAACTTCATTCCTTCCTCAATAAACTTTTCTCCATATTCATTGTATGAATAAAAGTATTTATTCACACAATGTTTTCATTTTTCACGAGTGTTCTTATAACATTACTCGTATCTACAGTGTTTAAGCTAAAAAAATCAATAAATTTGGGGATAAAATTGGACTTATAATAAATGGCCAATAGAGAAAAAACCTGACCTGATTGAGGAAAACCAATGTCATTTTCGAATTCAGCATGGTCGAATTATATAATATGAGTTGAAAAAACCCTCAGCAGACAAAAAAATTTCATATGCATACCAGTGTTATGATTGAGTAGCATATAGACAAATTGAGGTATCCAGATTATTATAGTTTTTTGGTCTTGATTTATATTTCAAAGTCGGAGTAAAAATGTAATAAAAATGTGTAAAACTTATCGCTGTTCTGTTTACATAAAAAAAACAGCATAAAAACAGGGAAGGGGCTCATTTGTGCCAAAAACTCACAGTTCATGAATTTGAAACAAGATGGTCGTAAAAAAAACAATATTCATAGAAACTTCACTTTATTGTAATTGAAAACACAAACGGAAAATAAAATACACTTGTAGCTACATTATATACAGTGGACCCCCGTTTAACGATCGTAATTGGTGCAAAATAAACCATCGGTACACGAAAAAATCGTTACACGAACCCATTATAACATGTAAATGGCCTAATTGGTGCAAATTTTTCGAAAATACACTCTTGCAAGACTTAACACTAATTTTCCATGCTTAAAAGGATATTTCAACAATACATGATATTTTAACACCAAAAATGTATTATAACTTGTTTTGCTGTAAATAAATAATAAAAACAATTAAATAAACATAATTAAATAAAGAAAAAAAAATTATTTACCTTAGGTTGGTGGAGTGTAACACGGATGAAAATCGATGGTGGTAGTCGTGGGGTTGGAGGAGAAAATTATTGTTTGGAAGGAGAATCTCCTTCCATCGTGAATTTGGCGCGATCGTTCAAAAATCGTTACACGGAAATTAATCGTTACACGGGCAATATATTCTCAATGAGGCTTGATCGTAACACGATTTAATCGGAACACGAACCAATCGGTAAGCGGGGGGTCCACTGTATAAAAAGATATATTTAAATAAAAACAATTTAAGCAGACAGATAGGCGTTAGGTACCTGTAATATTAATTAACAATCTATTGTAAGGTTATTGCAATGATATTTTTATGAGCAATAAAATTATAATATTATTCTAACAAAACAAACAAAGCCATTGAGCAAACTAAATTCTAAAACATATCTCACGAACCTATTTAAATAATTACAATCGAACGACCGAGAAACACGTGGAAAAGGCGATAAATGACTCACGAAAACACGAAAATCGTTTCAAAACGTTTGTTTTTAAAGTTTCAAGTAATCGAAATTGTTATCGGTTAGAGGTCAAAATTAGCCATCACAAAAAAAAGGGAAAAAAATTTGTTTTACTGAATATAATCTAGTCAACTCTCGGACCCCTTAAACACAACTCACGGACCCCTGTTGAGAACCGCTGATTTAACTCATCTTGTAGGATTAACTGAGATCCTCTTTACTTAAGTGGTTGAAAATCTAGGTCCATGCCTTGTTCTAATTCCATAGGCTCGTCTAAGGTCATTTCATCTTCTAAGGTGCACGTCTCTGGCCGTTCTGGTATAGGAAGACTTTTACCGTGTGGCAACGGTCTTATTGCCGCTGAAAGATTTGGATATTGACTCGATTTTTGCTTTTAGAAGAAAATCCGGAAACATTCGTCAAACAAAAGTAGCATTCTGTGACGTGACCTCTCTGTTCTCTCCAAATCATGGGAAAGCAAATGGCATGGATCGGCGAGTACCTTCTACATCTTACCCAGTAAATCTCAGGGCATCGTGAAACAAATATGAGGAGCCTAGCTTTTGTGTTGGTCCCCTATTTCACATCCGAAATAGAGTTCGTATGCTTTCTTAATGAGAGGAGTGATATTCTTCTTTTGAGATTTGAGTGAACTCCCATCATACGTAACAGAAAGTATGAAGGTTGTTAACACATTTGCGAGACATAATGGCTTTTCAGAGCTTTTGACACACAACATTGTTGAATGACAACCAACAAACGACTAACGACAGTGTTTTCTTCAAACAACACAATGCAGTGGTTACTATTGCATCATTCCACTCGCACGGTTGCCAGATTGTGCGATTTTAGCGCCCAGTGAATTTTAATTTTTAAGCACCTCAAAAACTGGAAAGTAATAAGTCTAATGATATTTTCTTTTGCAATATAGAATATTACGGTGAAACTACTATTCAAGAAAAGAAGTTGCAAATACTCAAGCTGATAATAATGAAATAAAGGAATAGAAAATTTCCCGAACACCGTGCATGATATAGAAATTTCAGTCATTTCTGTAATCAGCGTTAAAAAATCTATAGGAATCACAAAATTTCGTTGAGCAAACAAAATTCACGTTGACCAGTATAATGAGTATTTTCAGCTGCGGAATCATTACTTGTTTGACCCTTCTTTTAAAGGTTCTTAGGATCTGTTCCGCAACTGTTTTTTTGTTTTGTTTATCGTTATCTGATTTTGTCTCTCAAACTTCGCATCGTCGGTCATTATAACTCCTAAATCTATTGCTTTCTTGCTTCTCTGAATTTCCTGTCTATCTCGGGCATAATATGCTGGCTGTTTTAACTCCTTATTTCTTCCATATCTCAAGAGCTGAAATGTCTTAGTGTTAAATTTCTTGTTGTTGTCTTCTGATCATTTGTATAATTCTGTTCGTGTTGGGCTTCTGTGTGGCCTCCATCTCTTCTGCATTAGTGACTTTCTGCTGATTTGTATCGTCCGCTAAAGACGTAACTATACTTTATTAGTCACTTTATTGTCTGTCTGTTAGCATAATAATCAATAGGAGTGGAGCCAATACTGTTCATTGTGGTACTGAGCTGCGTATTTCCGATTCTGATGATGATATACCTTCGATTTTTACCACCAATTGACGTTCTGAGGAAATTGTCGATCCATTTTCGCACTTTGCCTGTTATTCCCATATGTTTCATTTTATGTGCTATTATACTACGATCTTATTTGTCGAATGCTTTAGCAAAATCCGTGTATACTCGTCTGACATCGTATTTTTCATTGCTTTCAAGTGCGTCTATGATACTTATTGTTATAGCGTTATATTAAGGAGATAGGCCTGGTAAATATTAAGTTTCGTGGAGAATAGTGTTACTGTCCAAATTTGTTACAAAGGTCGTGGTTGGCAGAAATTGGTCACGTGGGAAATAACTAACCAATCTAAAACGACCACCTAAGTTATGTGGTCGTTTTATTTTTTAATAAAACTAACTATTAACTATTGTTAACCTGAGCCGGTTAGGTGACTGAAGCAGCTAAGGTTAACAACAGCGGACAATTTTTTTGTTTTATTTAAAAAATAAATTATTTATTAGACTTTTCATAGAGAATACAACTACATGTAAGTGTTTTTGTTTTGTAGGTTAAGTTTGAGTAATTACCTTAGAATTTTTGCTTTCCAGTGTTAAACATGAGACTAGTTCATGAAGCATATAGTCAAAAGATATTCAGATATTTGGGCTATTGATTATAGTAGCCGAAATCCAAATTGTGCTCCAAATAAATCGCCCAACAGGGCATACATATAAGTATTTTTTTGTGAGTTACGTTAGATAGGTTAGGTTAGATTTAGTTGCAGCCCAATATGGATTTCGGCTATTATGATTAATCGCCCAAATATCTAAATATATAATGAGTCCATACGCTACGTGAACTAGTCCCATGTTTAACTACTATTTATAGATTTATTTACAATTTTTACTTACCAAAATCAGTTATTCATGGGATAAAAGGCCATTGGGAATTTATGGGTCATTTTATTTTTTTAAATAAAACAAAAAATTGCCCACTATTATTAACTTTTACATTATTAACTTTTACCCACCTAACAAAGTGTAATCTGGTCTCCACGACGAACACACACACACACACACACATATATATATATATATATATATATATGTGTGTGTGTGTGTGTGTGTGTATTTCAAAATATCCTCGTCCAAATTATTATAAAACAAACTTGAGAAAATCAAAATAAATAAAAGTAAAATAACAAAAATAGGAAAATAAAATGAGTTAAAAAAAGTGTTTAAAATTTTGAAATCTGCAAAATGGAACTGAAATGAATTTTGCCCTAAATTAAAAACACCTCAAAAGAGATACATAACTAACTTTTGTTTCATTTTGTTTGGTTCAAGGAATTCCTAAAAGATTCGGGTTCAGCGTCAAAATGTTTCGTTTCTTTATTACGGATTGTTTCGTTTTTACGAGTTCATATTTCGTTCCCGCATTTTGTTTTCTAAACGTTTCGCGTCTTGGTTTTCATATTTTTTCGTTCGTAGTTTCATTTTTCTTCGTGTATAGTACCTATTATGTTGGGGGGTGGGGTGATCATATTGTTCCGCGTTCGGTTATAAATATTTTGCGTTCCGCGTTTTCTTAAGTATTCGTTCGTTATTTCCCCCATCTCGTGCCGTTATTTTTTAAGTTTAATTTTATCCAATATTTGTAATAGATCTACTAATTCTTCTTTCCTTCAGAAATTTTATATTTTTCTTCGAGTTCTTTGTAAGAAAAACTTTTCCTAAATTTTTGTAACTTTTTTCATGAGTTTTAGAATTTAAAAACTTCTTTAATTTCTTTGTTACTCCTTGAATAAAAATGGAGCAACGAAACTAATGCGAAACAAACAAGTTAGTGTATACTTTATTTCAACCATTGGCAAGACCGTTAACAAAAAAGATTGTTCAAAACGAAAAAAAAAAGACATAAAATATTGGTAGTACAAAGAGTACTCTAAATTAGAGTACAAACCAATTACCAAACACCAATTACGAGTTGCAACATTAATTGCAATAAAATATAAAACAGAAATTGTAACATTAAACCAAACTAATAACATTAAACGCGGCGTTTGTATAAACAAACGTAAGATTTCGTGTAGCGCAAGATAAGTAATGACAGAGATGAAAATCATTTCGGCGAGTGCCCGAGAAGCGTTGATGAGCTTGATGTAAATGTAGATGCAGTTAGTTTTGGTTGTGGGTGTGAGATAAGTTAATAACCAGGAAAAATTAAGTTACCAACAATCTGAAAGAGAAACTGGGATGAAAATTGGAAGTAAAAAGAAGGAAGCCAGATATAATTTTTTCCTACATAAATGAAACAGATTAGTTTTGAAAAAGGGAGAATGAAATATAACTGAAATAAGATCTATTTATTCAAGAAAAAAGATGCGAAAAATTTATTACACCACAGTTAAAATTAGTTTTCTTTCAAAAATTTTAAAACACTGAACAAATTAAAATATTCTGAATCAATGAAAGAAAGCCACCCCCAAAAGTTTCGAGTAAAGAATGCAACCTTAAAAAATGATCAAGTAAACAATGCCACCTTAAAAAATGATCAAGTAAACAATGCCACCCCCGAAAATCACTAAAGTAAAGAATGTAAGTAAAAACACATTCATGAGGAATTGTTTATTATTTATTACTGTATACCCTTGATGGTCTTTCAGGGAGAAGCTGGGACGGCCTTAACACCCAAAGGGAAACCTAACCTAAGCCTTAATCTAAGAAGGAGAGAGGGGTGTTCGCCTGGCTTCTGCCAGACGCATAATGAGAGTTCATCCGAGGGCGCGCTGTCTTATAAGGTCCTAATCAGCCAGTTAGCTTAGAAAGCTTAATCTGACTTAACAGGCGTAAATGGCTTGTTCAGGTGTAAATTATTAGGATTGAGTTGCCAGATTGCGCTACTTATTTAATTAAAGCATATATTCTTGACAGTTGGCTTTCCGCCAGTTGGCATTATCCGACAGTTGGCTTAATCCGATAGTTGGCTTAATCCGCCAGTTGACTTAGAAGACCTAGAAGGCAGGTGTATATATTAATTAACTTTTCAGCTGCCAGATTGCGCTATTCAGATATTCTTGACAGTTGGCTTAGAAATCCGTCAGTCGGTTTAGAAAGCGTGACCAGCCATTTGGTATACATAAAATTAAATAATAATATCGTTTACATATACAACCAAAAGAATTAAATAAAACTTACATTTTCTGTTTATTTAGACGAGTTATTGGATTCAATTTCACGAAATATGTAGAAAATAAATACACAATCCTATACAAATGAGGAATATATGCAATAAAAATTAATAATAATATAAGAAATGCGAACGAAGGAATATATATATATATATATATGCAGGGTGTCCCATAAGTCCGGCATCATAGGAAAAATAATAAAAAAAGGCAAAACAAAAGCTTTTATTTATCGAACGTGCTCAATATGTCTACCATTGTTTTCAATACACAAATTCAGACGTGATACCCAGTCAGCAAGCACACGGTGAATGATGTCAGGAGTAATGGCGTTACATGCCCCAATAATGCGCTGCCGCAAATGTTCAACACTCCTAATTTTCTCTGCGTATACCAACGCTTTCAAGTGGCCCCACAGATAAAAATCTAGTGGCGTGAGATCCAGGCTTCTAGCTGGCCATTCCACACGCCCTCGACGTCCTATCCAATGACCAGGGAATTATTGGTACAGGTATTCCCTTACTTGGGTGCTGAAATGTGCAGGAGCGCCGTCTTGCTGGAACCATGTTGGGAAATTTCCTTCTTCATTCAAGACACTTGGAAATGCTTCTTCCTTGAGCATACGTTGGTAGGTGCCTCCAGTGACATGTTCATCGAAAAAGAGGGGGCCTATGATGCGATCCTTCCAAATGCCACACCATACCATCACCCGAGATGGACCTTCTTCCTTTGAAGAGGTATACCAGTGAGGGTTGTTTTGAGACCAGTAGCGGGTGTTCTGTCGATTTACCTCACCATTTCCATAAAAAACAGCCTCGTCACTGAATAGAATGGCGGCCGTGAAATTGGCATCCCGAGCATATTGTACCGTAGCCCATTCACAAAATTCCATCGGCCGGTCGGGATCATCTTCGCTTAATTTCTGTAGGATCTGAAGTTTATATGGATGCCATTTGTGAGCCTGAAGAATGCGATGGGTGCTACTTGTCGACACTCCTGTCTCGGCGGACACTCGCCGAAGAGATTTATTGGGACTTTTGTTAAAATGAACCAGGATAGCAGTCGCTGTATCATCGTCAATGGTCCTCCTTGAAGGTCCGCTGCGTGGTTTATCTTCTATGGATCCTGTTTCCTTAAACTTTGCAACAAGTCTGCTAACACAACTCTGTGTTATTGGCTCGCGGTCTGGATGCAGTTTGTTAAAATCAGCAGCGGCCTCTCTTTGACTCCGATTTCTATGAGTAGATTTACCTGGATTCGTTTTTGCTCACAGAATTATGGTTTGTAGAAAGAGAAAAATTTGAATTATGGTTTGTAGAAATAGAAAAATTTGAATTTCTCCTATGATGCCGGACTTATGGGACACCCTGTATAATGTAATAATTTTATAATGTTTCCGACCAACAAAGACCCTAGGATCCACTCACGGCTGGTCTACCTAACTGTGTTCGTAATTGTGTATTGTGCATGTCCTCCGTGGTGGCCGAGGGAACCTACAATATTACGTGGGTTCCGAACCACAAGGCCTTATTTTTCTACCTTAAACTATACCCAATCTATCAACATATGCGTCTAATCGATTTTTAAACATGTTTATAGAAGTGCTACTAATTACTTCTACCGGCAAACTATTCCACCTATTTACTATTCTATGCGTAAAAAGTTTTTGGCAACTACTGTCTCGAACCTTCTACTTGTCAACTTACACCCGTCATTTCTAGTCCTATTGTATCGAGATATTTGGAAAAAGCTATCTCTATCTACGTTATCGAACCCATTCATAATTTTGAAAACCTGGATTAGATCACCCCTTAGCCACCTCGTCTCGAGTGTAGTCAATTTCAACTCCTTAAGCCTATCCTCGTACGACTTCGACCTAAGCGACGGAATCATCTTAGTTGCTCGTCTTTGAACTCTTTCGATTTTGTCTATATCTTTTCGCATATGCGGATTCCAGAATTGGATTTCGTACTCCAAATGGGGTCTAACTAATGATTTATAAAGAGGAACTATAATATCGCGCGATTTGTACTAAAAATTCCGAGCTATAAAACCTAACACTTTGTTCGCTTTATTGACCGCTGCTGTACTTTGTTTCGCTACTTTTAAATCACCAGTGACTATAACTCCTAAATCTTTTTCCTGCTCTACGATTGCTAACTCCTTCCCTGACATACTATACGTAAAATTACCGTTACGCGAACCTATATGTAAAATTTTGCATTTATCGACGTTAAATCTCATTTGCCATGTGACTGACCAATCAACGATTTTATTCAGATCTTCCTGGATTTTACCTCTATCTTCGTCATTAATCGCCCTACCACCCAACTTCGTGTCATCCGCAAACTTTGAAAGTGTACTGACTAGGCCGACATCTAATTCGTTAATATACAGGGTGTCCCATAAGTCCGGCATCATAGGAAAAATAATAAAAAAAGGCAAAACAAAAGCTTTTATTTACAGAACGTGCTCAATATGTCCACCATTGTTTTCAGTACACAAATTCAGACGTGATACCCAGTCAGCAAGCACACGGTGAATGATGTCTGGAGTAATGGTGTTACATGCCCCAATAATGCGCTGCCGCAAATGTTCAACGCTCCTAATTTTCTCTGCGTATACCAGAGCTTTCAAGTGGCCCCACAGATAAAAATCTAGTGGCGTGAGATCCAGGCTTCTAGCTGGCCATTCCGCAGGCCCTCGACGTCCTATCCAATGACCAGGGAATTGTTGGTACAGGTATTCCCTTACTTGGGTGCTGTAATGTGCAGGAGCGCCGTCTTGCTGGAACCATGTTGGGAAATTTCCTTCTTCGTTGAAGACACTGGGAAATGCTTCTTCCTTGAGCATACGTAGGTAGGTGCCTCCAGTGACATGTTCATCGAAAAAGAGGGGGCCTATGATGCGATCCTTCCAAATGCCACACCATACCATCACCCGAGATGCACCTTCTTCCTTTGAAGAGGTATACCAGTGAGGGTTGTTTTGAGACCAGTAGCGGGTGTTCTGTCGATTTACCTCACCATTTCCATAAAAAACAGCCTCGTCACTGAATAGAATGGTGGCCGGGAAATTGGCATCCCGAGCATATTGTTCTGTAGCCCATTCACAAAATTCCATCGGCCTGTCGGGATCATCTTCGCTTAATTTCTGTAGGATCTGAAGTTTATATGGATGCCATTTGTGAGCCTGAAGAATGCGATGGATGCTACGTTTCGACACTCCTGTCTCGGCGGACATTCGCCGAAGAGACTTATTGGGACTTCTGTTAGAATGAGCCAGGATAGCAGTCGCTGTATCATCGTCAGTGGACCTCCTTGAAGGTCCACTGCGTGGTTTATCTTCTATGGATCCTGTTTCCTAAAACTTTGCAACAAGTCTGCTAACACAACTCTGTGTTATTGGCTCGCGGTCTGGATGCAGTCTGTTAAATTCAGCAGCGGCCTCTCTTTGACTCCGATTTCCTATGAGTAGAATTATCTAGATTCGTTCCTACTTGCTCACAGACATTATGGCCTGTAGAAAGAGAAAAATATGAACTATGGTTTGTAGAAATAGAAAAATATGAATTTCTCCTATGATGCCGGACTTATAGGACACATTGTATATAAGAAAAAGCAAGGGGCCTTAGTTTTTACAGTGAATCTTTTGTGCGGTACGGTGTCAAACGCTTTATGAAAGTCTAAATACACTACATCAACAGTCCGATGACTATTGTAAACGTCAACCACGCTTTGAAAAAATTCTAAAAGATTAGTTAAGCAAGATTTGTTTCGCCTAAAACCGTGCTACGTATTTCTAACCAAGTTATGCAATTCTAAGTGTTCGACTATACGATCCCTAATTATTGATTCCAGTAGCTTACCTATAACAGACGTTAAATTGATTGGCCTATAATTTCCCGCCGCACCTTTATCGCCTTTCTTAAAGATAGGTGTTACATTTGCTAACTTGAAATTAACTGGTACGCACCCCTCAGAAATAGACGCATTAAAAATCTTTGTTAGCGACAAACAATGCTATCTTTTAATTCTTTTAGTTGTATGAGATATATGGAATCCGGCTCCGGTGAATTACGCGTTTTAATTTTATCAATATAACGCATTACCTCCCCTTCACTAACCACAATATTATCCAAAATATTACCATTATCAAAAGGTATTATGTCTATGACCGTAGGGATATTTGTTATATCTTCTATAGTAAAAACTGACGTAAAAACTTCGTTTAGCAAGGTAGTCATTTCCTTGTTTTCAGAAACTAGCTCTCCGTTAACATTTTTGAACGGCTCTAAGACACTTTTTACTGGATTTCTATTGTTAACGTATTGAAAGAATCGCTTGGGGTTTTCTTTACCGTCACGAGCTGTGGAGATTTCAAATTCGCGCTTGGACTTTTTTATTACACTTTTCGCTTCACGTCTTACAGATATGTAGTTGTCTTTATCGCACTTACGTAGCCTATAAGCCCTATCTATACTCTTTATAATGTCTCCTACTCTAAAAGTAAACCACAAGGGCTTGTTGTTTACTTTCGCACGCTTAATTTTGTACGGTACACATTCCTCATTTATAGTCCTAAATACTGTTTCAAACGATTCCCACATTACTTTTGCGTTGGAGATCCCCATTACCTTTTCCCAATTGACGTGTGACAATTCATTTCGAAATTTACAAAAGTCTGCGTGCTGGAAGTTAGGAATTTTAGTCGAGTTAGCTGGTTTCCAGTGACTTACTGAGAGGACAAACTCTACCATATTGTGATCGCTATTGCTTAACGGTTCTATTACTTGAAGTTCAGTGATTAGTCTATCGTCCGTAGTTATTATTAAATCTAAAATACTGTCGAACCTCGTAGGTTCCCCAACCTTTCGAATAAGAAAGCAATCCTCGCGAAAATTAACTAAACGATTACTTTCCGCGTCTCCCTGCATTGTATCGCAATTCACGTTGGCGCAATTAAAGTCACCCATAACTAAGGCCTGCTCACTACCTATTATTCTCTTTAGTTCACGATATAACGCCTCGTCCGTATCAGCTGTTTGATACGGAGGCCTATATATAACCGCAACAACAAGTTTGAAATCGTTAAATTTAAGTTCTGCTACAGTCGAATCTATCGGTTCTGGAATTGTGTGTTTTACTTCTATAAAGTTCGCAATATTGTCTTTGATATACAACAACATGACACCACCTCCTCGCTTACCTATTCTGTTTTTAACAAAAAGTCTATAACCTCTAATTTGCTACTCCCTCGCCTACAGAGTCACATGTTTCAGTGTTAAGCCACGATTCATTTATCGCAATTAAATCATAGTCTTTACAAGCAATTAAAGAAAAAAATTCCTTCAATTTATTTCGTAGGCTACGAGTATTTAAGGATAGAACCTTCAAATTGTTGTAATTGCGACACCTTCGCGAGCGCAGTGGAAATTTGTGGAAATTACGCTGGGACCGTTCGAGTTACTGCAGCCTGAAAAGAAGAGACAGTATTATGAAATAGTCTTTCTAAACGCGCAGCTCCAACGTCATTAAGATGAATTCCATCTCCGAGGAACAAGTCCCTCCTGCCGTAGAAACTGTTCCAAAAATTCGCAAAATGCACTCCTTCCTGTTGGCAAAGAGACTTTAGGTTATTGTTCAAATAAGTCGCCTTGCTGTAGAAATCGCTACGTTGGATAATTCGAGGAAATATACCTGTTAAAACAATCCTATTAGTTTTTTCCTTTAGTCGCTCTACTAAGTCCCTGTACCTAGCCAGCAGCTCTTCCGATATAGAATTTAAAACGTTATTAGTACCGACATGAATAACATACGTTGTGTCCTCCGAGGTTCCATCTGTAAAATGGTCAACGCTATTAGTTATATTCTCCACCCATGCACAAGGGTAGCAGTAACGGTGCCTACGACGAGGGTTTCTCCACAGAATTCCTCGAGCTGCTCTCGAACAATGGAATCGCCAACGATTCGTATTTCCGGTTCATCAGCATCTTCGAAACCTAAAACAGAAAACTTATTGTTTGTTAATACTGGTAGACAAGTCTTAGGTTTTCTCAATGGGGCTCCATTACCCACTCGAACGAAGGGTTGGGAACTAGGAGAAGAGAGAGCGCTATTAGTACTATTTATATTATTCGTAGAAACTTAGGCAGGAGGGTTCGTAACTGGAGTCTCAAGGGATTCTAATTTTGCCGTCAGGAGCATCACGCTTTCTTGAAGCCTCACTCTGGCCTTCCTCTCACGTTCTAACTCGTTCCTCAGGACTTCCATGCTTGAGCACCACCTGCAAACTAACTGTTCATTATTATTAGCCTTTGTAAACGTAAGCGGCAAATTTCCCTTCACAGGTACTGCAAGTACTTGACGGGGATGCCATGCTCGTAATTAAAAAAACAAAAAACAAAAAACGAACGTTTCGAAATTAATAAATTACAATGTAGGTCTACCGCGTGCTTATTGTGCCGTCACCTGCGCAAACCCGCAAAAATGTTCTTGAAACGCAGAGACAGGTTCTTGTAACACAAATTTATACTAAAGAATATATACTTAATTAGACTTCCGACGAAAGATCTGTAAAAGAAAAAGTATCAATAAAACTTATCTGTCCGCTCTTCGACGAGGCTTTTTCTTTCTGTTTTTCCTTTTTCCCACGCTGGGTGACCATACTCTACTTGATCCCCCGAAGGAAGGGAAAATGAACCTTATGAAACTTCGTTTTCTGATAGATTTGAAAAACAAAAAAGGCAAATAAGGGAATTTCAACCTTATGAAACCTCGTTTAGTAATAGATTCGGAAAACAAACAAGGCAAGCCACGTGCACTAGCCTTGGTTTAATCAAATAATATAGTAATGAATAAAGTCAATAAATGAAATATATTCGTTAATGAATGATTAGTAACACAAAGTAATTTAGTTAAGAATGCACCAAACACTATTTTTTTGAAAGACACTTCAACGAAAACCACTTTTTCAATTGGTAACACTGGACACTCGATAAAACACGTGTTCACAAGGAAAGACTTATCACTTCTCTCTATATACACACACACACATAATATATATATATATATATATATACTATATGTGTGTGTGTGTGTGTGTGTGTGTGTGTGTGCGGCGTGTTGGCAACTAGGCGCAAGTGAAGCGAGTGTGTGATCATTTACAAATGTAGTAGAGTATTTTTTTTCTGAGGAAACACTTTTGGTACCTCGGAACATTAAAATTTTCTATGAAAAATTAAAAGCATTTTTAATGTCGGAAGAAAGGTTAAGTTAGTCCTGATTAGGTTAAGTCACTTAAACTTTGATTTGGTTAAGTTAGGCTAAATTAGCAAATACCTCACTATTTAATGACTAAACAGAGAACACCCCTAAGAGAACTCAGTTGCGACCGAAACACGAATTGCCTCCTTCCCAGCTCGATGGCACAAAGATCAGGCTAGGTTAAATTAGGGTTTTGATTAGTTTTTGAATATATCGATTTAAAAAGTCTGTACTTCACTTATGCGGAAATGCGCTGGACCGAGCGCGTGCGTGTGTGTGTGTGTGTGTGTGTGTGTGTATATATATATATATATATGTGTGTGTGTGTGTGTGTGTGTGTGTGTGTGTGTAATATTACAAGAAATACAGCTTATAAGAGGAAAAACACTGAAGTAAAAACCCGAAAACAATAATAGTTATAAAAAATGTTTAAAAAAGTATCAGTCATTTTTCTTGGCTGAAACTAAAACAATTTGTCTTAATTCTGAGAGGTTTTGTCAGGGTATTGTTTGAGGAAGAAAATATTTACACTTCCGTCGACTAATTCACTCATACACGTCTACTAAATTTCAAATACGCATAGCTCTGTTCCCTCCCTCACACACACACACATACACACAGATAGGTGAATGGAAATTTTTTTTTCAGGGGTGGGGGGCAGCTCAAAATTTGCGCGAATAAAACATACGGTGTCCTAATAGTATAGAGACAAGGCAACTTCTATATATACGTACATACAGATTCATACCTTTTGCAAAGAACTCAAAAAGGCTCATCGAGAAGAATAAAGTCGCCAAGTCACTTTACCTGATTCACAGATGTCATTGCCCGAATAGATTTAGTTTCTGATAATTCTAGGGGGTTACCGCCTCATAGACCCCCCGACTCGTACGCCTATGCACCACACACACACACACACACACACACACACACACACACGTGCGCATCTCCGCATAAGCGAGGTACCGACTAAAGAAATATAGCTAAATAAATGTATGAAGAGAAAGTTGTAAAGTAGCTCCTTAGAAAAATGTACAAATATTGTGCGTAGATTTTAAATATACGAAAAAAAAATTTTTCGCAAGCACACTCGCATAAGCAACATGATTTATCCAATTTGTTCAGACTATTAGCTTGTATGAAAGCAATTATTCATAGAATCAGTCACTGTATGCTCTTTACTACAACCTCATTCATGCCGAAATTAACTTTGGGGGGAAGGGGAATTTAGGCCCCTTTCTGAGGGGAATACGAGTCCTTTCCTCCCGTCTATCAAACGTAAAAATGATTACAAAGGGGTTGGAGAATAGTTTGAATATCATTTATACCCAATGGTATACATTTGTAAGAAAGATGTATGGATCTGTTTTTGAGTTTTGAGGAATTGTTAGGCTTAGGAAACCTCAGTTCGATTTTAGGATTTGACTGCCATTGCCCACCCCATTCTTCATGGGCAGAGAGAAAATGGCCTATCCAGTTACATTATAACAAAACGCACCACGCATCATATCTTTATGCACACAAGGAAAAATAATCGTGTAACAATAAATGTGTTACAATTCTCACATATTCTAACAAATTCTGAAAACGTAAAACTAAACAGAATAAAAATTTTGACAACTTTAGCGTACGAAATAAAATCACTCTCTCTCTCTCTCTCTCTCTCTCTCTCTCGCTCTCTCTCTCTCTCTCTCTCTCTCTCTCTCTCTCTCTCTCTATATATATATATATATACACACACTAGAGACACTCAATATATTTTGCTCCACCTTTTTTTCTTAGCTAAATAATAGGCATTGGGGCTGAAATGTCTTTTCGGCCGTAAGTTTGAAATTTCTGCGCTTTACATAACCGGATTTTTCCAGTATGAACCTCCCTTCCTTGTATAAAACCGCTTTTGAACGCCCTTGTATGAAACCGATGGTTAAAGCAGTTTCGAAAATGGCGTCTGACAGTGATGTGCGTCGTAAACAGAGAGTTCTTATCGAGTTCTTAACCGCAGAAAGTAAAACAGTTGGAAATATTCATAAACGTCTACAAAACGTTTACGGAGATGCTGTTGTTGATCGAAGCACAGTTGGACGCTGGTCTAAACGTGTGAGATCATCTGAGAGAGGGAGAACCAGCCTCGATGATGAGCCACGCAGCGGTCGCCCGGCATCGGCTGTGACATCTCACACTGGGCAACGTGCTAACAACATCATTCGATTAAATCGGCGCGTCACATACAAGGAGCTATCACTGGAGCTAGGAATTAGTGAAGGAAGTGTGAATACGATAATTCAGCAACTGGGATACTCAAAATTGTGTTCACGGTTTGTTCCTCGCCAACTGACTGAAGATCACAAAGCCCAAAGAAAAGAAATTGTTTCTGAGTTGTTGGTTCGATACGAGACAGAAGGTGATGACTTCCTTTCACGAATCGTGACTGTGGATAAGATTTGGGTATACCATTTTGAACCTGAAACAAAACGCCAATGAGACATATAAAGCGAGTTCGACCGGAGAGAAAACTGGAAGACGTACTTCTTTTGCACGATAACGCAAGACCACATAACAGTTTACTAACAAGAGAGGCCATCACAAAAATACGCTTGACTGTGTTACCCCCCCTCCCATACAGCTTGGATCTGGCACCTTCAGACTTCCATTTGTTTAGGCCAATGAAGGATGTTATTTGTGGAAGAAAGTTTCAGAGTGACGATGAGGTTTTTCAGGAGGTTAAGAGGTGGCTCCAGCGGAACCCAACGGACTTTTACCAGCAAGGAATAAAGGCCCTTGTTTCGAGTTGGAGGAAAGCCGTAGAAAAGGATGGAGACTGTAGAAAAATAAAAACTTGTAAAAAGGGTATGTAACTACTTGTGTACAAAATTTCTGGAATTTACAAGGAAACTTGGAAAGAAAAAAAAAGGGTGGGGCAAAATATATTGTCAAAATTCGAATATTTGGAGGTCGCGCCCGCCATTTGAAAATTTGCTCAAGAACGTTGAAGACAATCCGAGTATACTGAAGAAGGACTTTGTGTTAGCAGTTACAAAATCTTCAAGCTGCTTATTGTCAATAGTTTTGATGTCTATTTGTGTCTTCTTTGGAGGATCTGGCTCCGAAGATTTTGTAAGAGCCTCCTTCATTTTTCTTTTGGTGTCAAAGCTGATTTTATCATCAAAGAAAGCCAATGCGATCAACTCTTCTGAGAGATACCACAAATGATTCTTGAATTTTTCTAAAGCAGCATTTGCTAGTTGTTCATTTGTGCTTTTGTAGCTGTGAAGATTCTTGAGAAGACTCAGATCAATTCGTGGAGCACTTGCTGCGCAGGGTGCTGAAAACCAATTCTTAATGTAAATTGAAACAGAAAACCAACAAATTTCTTTTAGATTTCTTTCTTCTATTGCTGTTATTTTGAACTGACTTTTGAACATAAAGATTTTCATCGAATAAATGACTTTCGCCATCCAACGGGCTCTATGATAAGCCCCAGGCTTCCTGAATTTTATTCCAGTCGTTGGAGTACCGCCAAGCAAGATGATTGTCAGTTCCAATAACTCTCTGTAATCGTCGCGAGGTTGATCTTCATTGATTTTTCTTGCTGCAAAGTTGATGATTTCCTCTTTTTCCTTTTGTGGATAATTTTCTAATTTATTGTATGAAGTTAGATTAATCTTATTCCAGTTTGTTTTGAATCTTTTGAATAACTGAATGTCAGGGCCCGATGAAGCCTGTAATGCAGGGGATACCACTGCTTCCAACATGATTTCAAGGATATGGTGTCGACAAGGACACCACAACAAATCTTTCTCCATTTTCTGTTCAATTAGGACACAAGCTCCGTTTTTACGACCTGTGTTCGATGCAGTTGTATCGAAACACATGCCTTTTACCTTATCTATTAGATTCCAATCAATGATCGCCTGATGTACTGCATTTGCAGTATCCTTTCTTGTGCCATGATCTATTTTTGGCACTCCAAGCAGTTGATCTTCTCCACTGCCAGAGATTAGGACTGGCAACCGATCAACAACCTCATTCCCAGTAATGTCTTCGAGGAGTTTGCCATCCCAATGAACAATCAAGGGTTGTCAGCTTGAAATTCTTCTTTCAAGTTTTCACTGAACTTCTTTCTTGATTTCTGTCTTGCCCTGCGAATCGATGAGTAGCTAACATTGTAATTCTCTGGATCTTTTCCAACATTTGCGATCGTTGGAATAATTATTAAAGAGGCTGATCGGTCGCTGATCTTAGCAACATCCAATGAGGAAAGCAGATTTTCATTCATAATCTTGAATTTTTTCTTGGAAGGCCTCTTTTGGATGTTGAGGGCTGTTCCAGATGTACTTCTTCTTCCGTAGATGCAGGTGAATCACTGCAGGAACTGCTGCTGCTTGCAAGAACAACTGTTTCATCAAATGCACTTGATTCACGTAACCTTTTCTTATCCATTTTTTCATGTCTCTTCGCAGCTTCCTTTCGACGTTTTTCTTCATCCTTATCAACTGCCATCATTTTACCCTTTCGACCTTCCCTTTGTAGCCGTAGAAACTCTCTATCTTCTTCGATAGTTATTAACTCGTTAGCATTTGCATGCGCAATATCAAAGAGTCCATCCAATTTTTCTTTCCATGTATTCTCTTTCTCTATTGAACACTTCGATTTTTTCCTTTGCTCTTCTTCAGCCCTTGCCACTCATCATACAGTTTATTTAATTTCTTCACAACATTACATTTCTGGGTTGTTGGTATTCCTGCTCTCTGCCACACTTCCAATACATCATTAACGGTTGAAGTTAATGCTTCTCTGACGGTGTTATTCTTGACATGTTTATAATTCATGAATAAGGAAATTACTTCTTTCTTTGATGGAAGCTTACTTTGATTCAATTTATCTATTTGTTGACCGATCAGCCAGATATCTGTTGAGCTTCTTGATCTCATTTTCGTCACAATTAAGATACAGGAAATAGAAGAGAAATTGAGGCGGAGAGACTCACTGATATAGCACCTCTCCCGGACACTGCCACAAGCACACTGCGCTACCGATTTCCTTGAACGCTGTTTGCTGTTTGCTCATATACGCATCACCTACCACTCTGCCTGCAGCAAACCTGCACAAAACCTGCAACCTGCAACAAACCTGCAACAAAAATAAGAACAAATTCAAAAAATTTGATTTTACTCTAATTTTTTGTAATTTTCAAATTTTCAATTGGCGGGCGCGACCTCTGGATGTATTTGTTTGACCTTGAATTTCTCACAGGGTGTTTTTGTGACAAATTGGAACAAATGAGGGGGTATCCCTAAAAATCCACGATGGTCATGATTTGTGCATCACCCTAATATATATATATATATTATATATATATATATATATATATACATACAAAACCTCGGTAACCTCGGTTTTGCTTCCGCCCGAATTGTTCCTTATGACGAAGGTCAAGCTTGTTACTCCACCTTAGACCTATATCTTTACGTAGAATCCGAATCCCGACACCACCAAGGAAGTCCGAAATTACGAAATCCTTGTCCGGACTCGATCTCACGACCTCCTGAAGAGTAGCTCATCGTCTTAACCCACTAGGCAACACAGGCTACCCATTAGGAGTGTTCAAAATTAGGAAAAGTTTGAAAAATGTAGCATACTGGTTTTTTTTCCCATTATATTGTCCAAGTGAAGTCTTTTCGTACCATTTTCATCAACATTGAAATTAGCCTAAGGGTCGCTCAACCTTTATTTGTAATAAAATAAATACATTCGTTTTACAATTTACAATAACATAAATAATTGTGGAGATGGATTATTTATATTATTTGGCCCTTAAGATTTAGGCTTTACGTTTTTAGGGAAGAATAAATAGCTGCATGAGCTGCGTGCAGCCTCCTTCGCCGGGAATCGAACCCGGGACAGGTGGATTCATACTCTTCGGTGTGAACCACTAAACCATATATATATATATATATATATATATATATATATATGAAAAATATATTCCTCATGACATTTGCCCACCCATATTCCACAACCACTAACGATATTGGAAATGAAACATTGGATCGATTCGTGCATATTTAGAGGTGGCGTAACTCGAAACTTTAGTATCATTATACAGGTTGGGGTGGCAAATTTCTTCAAACTTGCGCCACCCTTAAATATCAATGGATTTAGCTCAACATCTGGATTAAAGTTCTTTTCCATACCATGAATGAGAAAATCTATCAGGAACTCTTATTTGTCCATTTTACATTTTTACTATATACAGGGTGTCCCAGAATTAATTATCTATTTCAATGAAATCGGAAAAAAAATTTAAAAACACTTTTATTTATGTTTATCATGTTTAATATGTGTTAAAAATGTATAAATTTCTAAATTTTTTTCATAATTTTATTTCCATAATTTTTTCATAGTTTTTCATAGTTTTATTTTTAGAATGGCAAAGAGACTCTCCAAAAGTTAACGTGTGGCTTGGAATGACCAAATCCAAAATTTATGGCCCATTCTTCTTTGCGGAAGCAACTGTAACAGGTACCGTCTACCTTGATATGCTTCAGCAGTTTCTCGAACCACAGCTTCTTGATGATGGCATTCTTGATAATGTTGTGTTTCAACAAGATGGAGCACCATGTCATTATGCTCTAATTGTTCGAGAATACCTCAACAGACGCCTTCCGAATCGGTGGATTGGACGTGGAGGACCTCGACCTTGGCCTCCGCGTTCTCCGGATTTGACACCCCTGGATTTCTTTGCATGGGGTTTCATAAAAACAAAGGTTTATCGCCAAAAGATCAATAGTTTAGCTGAACTTAAAGAACGCATCCAGTTGGCAGTGCGGGAGATAACACCTGAAATGCTTCAAAATGTGTTTCACAGCGCTAGGATAGATTTGAAATTTGCAGAGATACAGACGGTGCACATGTTGAAACTTCTCAATAAAGTTTTGACTTATGATTTATAAATCTATTTGTTTTTGTATCATAATTTAGTAATAAACACAAAATTATGTCAGTTTTTATTAAATTTGTCCGATTTCATTGAAATAGATAGTTAATTTTGGGACACCCTGTATGTAAAAACGAAAAATTAATAATTCCTATATTCGTCCTTATATTCATATAATACTTATATCTGTATATATTTTTATATTCATTTTTACATATAGACTCAAAATTCGCATAACGCTGACACGAGTTTGGATAAATTTTTCATTTTCTTCCTATTTTATTTTTGCTGAATAATTGATGAATTATTTCTTTTTAATTTACTTAATTTTTTTTAGATTTAGCTTAATAATGTAATTTTGTCAAATTCTACAATGTTCATTTTCTTTATACATTCTCTCTTCGTTGTAAAAGATGAAGTCATGTCTTGCTTAACACTTAATTTTAAATTTTAGGCATTTAATTTTTGCTCATATGCATGTATAATTGTAATTCATAATAAAATGCATATTTCGATTTCCACTTTTCGTTAACTCGGCAGATCATAACATCAGATCTGTCAATATGCTGTTTAAAATAAAAATATGGCTTTATTTTCAAATATCTTGTTTAGCTGTCTAGACATTGCTACAGCTAAAATATCATATTTACCTTATCTTCAAATATTTTGCAAAATAATTCAGCCTATTGATAATAAAAACAAAACAGGTCAATATTAAATAATAATCATGTCACAAAAAATTCAGTATAAATAGTCAAACAATTTTTCAAATTATTATTCTGATTTGTCTGATCTAACTTAGAGGCTGAGCATTACCTGTAACAGTTTAGCAGTAAAGTGAATATCTTTGTCTTCTCCTTCGAGCCTTGCTCTCTTCAGAGAACTTAGTCTTAAATAGAGAAAAATAATTTCCCGATACGTTACAAGAAGAATTGGGAAATCTTCAGAGAATTTAGTAAGCCTCACAGAATCCTCCGAGCCACTACAAGAAGAAATCGGAGAGGAGTATAAGAGAAACTTCTGCGATTCCCTATACGGTACCAGATATTCCACAGTAACAAACCCGTTGCTGACACCTAACTGGAACCCCCCGTCAACTTCCAACCTCCCAAGGCCATAGACGGAGGGGTTAACATATATGTGTGGCTCACCCTAATATGTATATATATATATATATATATATATATATATATGTGTGTGTGTGTGTGTGTGTACATATGCGCCTTGGTGGTGTAGTTGTTAGCATCCCTGACTACGAATCCATCGCCCGGGATCGAGACCCAATGACGACAGGCGGCGCGCAGCAAAACCCAGCTGTTCAGTAGTTTCGGGAACCTTTCACCATGATGGCGACCCCAATGAAGACGGTTCGTGTCGTGACTGACTCGTGGCTCCTTTGAATAGATGTCTATTTTTTTTTTTATAACTGTTCTGACTATTTTTGATAGGTGGAGGCGCAACCTCATCGAAATAACTCCATAAATTGACCTTCGGCTTCTTTTTCAAAGGTTCTTGATCTTCTCGTGAAACAAAATCAGTTGCTTCATCGCCATAGGTTATATTACGTGCAGGACTAGCGTTTGGTGATGCAGACATAAGGATTGTCTCATTTTTTAGAAACTCAGGCACTGTTATGTAAGCACATTTAAAACGAGAATTTAAAAAGTAAGAAATAATGCGAGTAATGTCTGCCTTCCACTGCCTGAAACGATTCTGTAAATTTTCTATTAAATCATTTTTCATAGTATGAACACCTGCATCATCAGTTATGTTAGGCAAAAATACCACGAGACCTGTTACATTAGGGGACACCATGTGAAGAAAAGAAGAATCAGACGAAAAGTCATTCGTTAATTTTTCACATCGACTAAGAAGCTTTACATCACATTAAATTAGAGTCCACTGATGATTAGTGAAGGTTCCTACAGTATGTCATAGTCCGAGGCATATGCAACAACCGCAGTTTTTCGTTGAAGAAGTCATTGTAGCATACAGAATGTAGAGTTCCATGGAGTGATAACGTCTCTTATAAGTTTGTTTTCGGATAAATTATGTTGCTTCTGGAATTTCCTAAGTCTGTCAAAGGCTGGGGATGAATAATTAAAATGCAACAGATTCGGCGCGCAATTGCACGTATCTCTGAAACAGACTTCTGGCTAAGAAGGGCTTCATCAACTGCAAGTGCTAAAGTATGATTCGCACAAGCAACATGGGTAATTTTGAGAACGCTAACAGCTTTAGTAATATTACAGCCATTGTCGTGCACAACTGCATGCACACGATCGCTCTTTATTGACCATTCTTGCAATATGGAAGTCAATGCAGTTGCAAGTTTTACACGAGTATGGGAATCTGTCAGATTTTTGGTGGCTAAAACATGCTGCTTTTGCTTACATTTACTATTAATTCTGTGCTGTCAAACTAATAAAGGCTTCAGTTTTTTATAGTGACGCCTAATAACCCAAATAAACTAATATTCGAAATTCGGTATTCGGCCGAATAGTTTTGCACCAAATTTTCGGTATTCGGTGAATTTTAGTATTCGGTATATCCCAAATACTCGTTTTTCTTTTCCGTGATGGAAGCTCAATGTGAGCAACAGGTCATGACCGGGTCATGATTTAATTTTCCCAGAAGAGGTTCTTGTTCCACGCGCAGTCTGTGTAACATAAAAGTTTCTCAGGTGACCATTCTGAGTTGTATCGTGTATACGTATGTTAGGGTGAGCCACACATATATGTTAAAAAATTAAAATGCACAAATAAGAGTTAAATCCCTTAATATTTAAAGGTGGCGCAAATTTGAAGGATTTTCCCACCCCAAACTGTATAACGCTACTAAGGCGTCGAGTTGCCCCTCCTCTAAATATGCATAAATTGATCAAATGTTTTACTTTTAACATTGGTAGTTGTTGTGTAATATAGAGAAATGTCAGGAGAAATATATTTTTCATTTTCATTTTCTTTGGACCACCCTAACTTATATATAAATAATTTTTTATTTATTTATTTATTTATTCATTTATTCATTTATAAATGTCAGGAAGGTAAAATTGGACGGCCTTTTTTATTAGAGTCAGTAAATAACTTTTATTGGATACAAAACTGCTTGGTGGAGCGACCAGGCTGCAACTTTATATTTTATGAGGTGCCGAACTTTACAAACAGTTTTTAATTTTATATAACTTAGATTAAGTATCTATAAAGTGTTCTACTGAAGTTAGTTTAATACTTTAATTGACCTGTGTATTAGAAGCATTTTATTTATTTATTACACTGGTCAACACTCATTTTATTGCCAATCATATTAGAGTGATTTTGGGGTAACTTTGTGGTGCTGATTCCGAATATGACATCGGTTTTGCTAGATTGGCTCTAATTTATGAGATAATTGGTACCCCATTGAAACACTTAAAAATGCAAAAAATTTAATGTTCAGGCGGAGCCTACTTACAAATCGCATTCAAATTGTCTCAAATCATACAAAAGTAAACACATGAAATACATAATGGCATTTTATTCGGTCTCACCATCTAGAATGTTTTGGTAGTTTCCCATATGCACGCGTTATGGTTACGTTTCCTATTAATTGAGGGTATTCATTATCACAAGAACTAGAGCCAAATCGGAAAAACTACTTTCATTTTGGAATTCAGCAACCCCAAAATACCCTAAATTCGTACGAATTTCCTTGGCAACGAAAAAAAAATGTTTTTTTGTTGACCTGTGTTATTATTATTATTATTACTATTATTATTATTAATTTATTTATTTACTTGAAACTCATTTGTATGATCAATGTGGTACCGTTGTTGCAAAGTGTGCAGTTCCAATCCTGCTCAATGAAGTAAAGATTTCGCAGCATTTATCCTATTCTTAAACTCGCATCTGCACAACTTGAGTCAACTTCGTAATTGAAAGAATATAAATTTCTGATTAATAAAGTGCTACAGTATTGAGGATTTTCTTATTATTTCTTCTTATTCGTATGTTGTCGAAGGTACAGTTGATGGGGCACAATCCAGTAACAGTAACCATTCAAATGTTGTTGTTGGTTAGCCGATCAGCCCACCCTGATCGAGCAAGCCAGCGGCACGCAGGTAACCGATCGCCCTCTCCGGAGTGGACCAGAGGTTCAGCGCACTAGTGATGTGTTGTACAGCGGTACAGTCTATCATAATATGTTCAATTGTTTGTGCTGTTTCCTGGCACAGGTGGCAAGTGTCTTCTGTGGAGTTGTCTAGTCTGTGTTTATATATCTGTAAGTTGGGGTGATGTCCACATCGGAATCGTGCTAAGTTAACTCGATCCGTTCTGCTCAGGCTGATCTCTGACCTGTTAATGGGTGGCGGATGTCGCACCTAGGACCGCATTCGGACCGAGTCGTGTCAGTGCTTTGTGGGTTAGGTGTGTGTGTATGTGTTTTCTGTACTGTGTGATGTCTGTGGGGCGTGGTATGGAATGGAGTATTTGGTTATAATGTCTCTCTGGTGTTACCTTAATGGTGCGAGGTGTTGTTCCATGATTGTGCATGTAGTGGCAAGGGTGTTATGGGTTAGTTGTCGCTGCTGCCATGAACTGTGTTTCCCTCATGTCTAAATGTTCCCTAACTTTCTGTATTTTTGTTTCTGTTTGCAGGTGTTCTATTAGTGTTGTTTGAGTACATCCTGTAATGATACGAAGTGCGTTGGTTTGTACTGTCTGTAAGGTGTTTATGTGTGTGTTTGAGATAATGGGTGCCCAGCATGGGCTAGCATAGTCCATAACTGAGCGAACATATTGTCTGTATATGAGTGATGTTGTTTCGTGCTGGTGTCCAAAGTTTTTGCCTGTTAGTACCCTAAGTTCGTATATACTGTAAGTACGAACCAGATGCCACGACATGAACTTACGCAGACACGAGAGATATAAACTCATACTAGGATACTTCCAACGCCTACTTCTTACTCAGTGTCATTACCATTCCCATCCCCATTCCCATTTCAGGTCCGCGAGTGAGAATGCATAAAGTGAAAAATCCAAATTCGTTTCCAATCCAAAGCGTTTCTTCATTTGACAAAGAATTTCGCTCTTATTCTCATTCGTGGTAAAGGCACCAAATGCGGAACGTTCTTCTACACAAGCGTCGTTCTTTACATTAATTATACTGTGTTGTTTGCAATTAAAATGTTTATATAGGTACGGCATGCGAAGGTGCCCCCTCAGGGCATTGGTTTCTGCTCGTATGTAGGAGAACTACGACATTTGATTAATCGAGGAACATGGTGTAGTGGATAGCATATCTGACCAGCAATCGGAAAATCCCGGGTTCGATTCCCGGGTGGTAACCTCATTTTTCATTTGTTCGTTCTTCCTCCTCATCTTGTGCGGTACGTTCTTCTACACAAGCGTCGCTCTTACATTAATTATAATGTGTGTTGTTTGCAGTTAAAATTTATATATGGGTACGGCATGGGAAGGTGCCCCCTCAGAGCATTGGTTTCTGCTCGTATGTAGGAAAATTACGACATCTGATTAATCGAGGCCCATGGTGTAGTGGATAGCATATCTGACCGACAATCAGAAGAACCCGGGTTCGATTCTCGGGTGGTAACCTCATTTTTCATTTGTTCGTTCTTCCTCCTCATCTTGTGCGGAACGTTCTTCTACACACGCGTCGTTCTTTACATTAATTATACTGTGTGTTGTTTGCAGTTAAAATGTATATATAGGTACGTCATGCGAAGGTGCCTCCTCAGGGCATTGGTTTCTGCTCGTATGTAGGAGAATTACGACATTTGATTAATCGATGCCCATGGTGGAGTGGATAGCACATCTGACCGGCAATCAGAGGGTCCTTGTTCGATTCCCCGGTGGTAACCTCATTTTTCATTTGGTCGTTCTGCCTCCTCATCTTGTGCGGAACGTTCTTCTACACAAGCGTCGTTCTTTATATTAATTATACTGTGTGTTGTTTGTAGTTAAAATGTATATATAGGTACGGCATGCGATGGTTCCCCGTCAGTGCATTGATTTCTGCTCGTATGTAGGAGAATTACGAGAACTGATTAATCGAGGCCCTTGGTGTAGTGGCTAGCATATCTGACCGGCAAACGGAAGATCCAGGGTTCGATTTCCGGGTGATAACCTCATTTTACATTTGTTCGTTCTTCCTACTCATCTTGTGCGGAACGTTCTTCTACACAAACGTCTTTCTTTACATTAATTATACTGTGTGTTGTTTGCAGTTAAAATGTATATATAGGTACGGCATGCGAAGGTGCCCCCTCAGGGCATTGGTTTCTGCAAGTATGTAGGAGAATTACGACATTTGATTAATGGAGGTCCATGGTGTTGTGGATAGCATATCTGCCCGGCAATCGGAAGAACCCGGGATCGATTCCCGGGTGGTAACCTCATTTTTCATTTGTTCGTTCTTCCTCCTCATCTTGTGCGGAACGTTCTTCTACAAAAGCGACGTTCTTTACATTAATTATACTGTGTGCTGTTTGCAGTTAAAATGTATATATAGGGACGGCATGAGAAGGTGCCGCCTGAGGGCATTGGTTTCTGCTCGTATGTAGGAGAATTACGACATTTGATTAATCGAGGCCCATGGTGCAGTGGATAGCATAACTGACCAACAATCGGAAGATCCAGGTTTCGATACCTGGGTGGTAACCTCATTTTTCATTTGTTCGTTCTTCCTCCTCATCTTGTGCGGAACGTTCTTCTACACAAGCGTCGTTCTTTACATTAATTACACTGTGTGCTGTTTGCATTTAAAATGTATATAGAGGAACGGCATGCGAAGCTGCCCCCTTAGGGCATTGGTTTCTGCTCGTATGTAGGAGAATTACGACATTTGATTAATCGAGGCCCATGGTGTAGTGGATAGCATATCTGACCGGAAATCGGAAGATCCCGTGTTCGATTCCCGGGTGGTAACCTCATTTTTCATTTGTTCGTTCTTCCTCTTAATCTTGTGCGGAACGTTCTTCTACACAAGCGACGTTCTTTACATTAATTATACTGTGTTGTTTGCAGTTAAAATATATATATAGGTACGGCATGAGAAGGTGCCCCCTGAGGGCATTGGTTTCTGCTCGTATGTAGGAGAATTACGACTTTGATTAATCGAGGCCCATGGTGTAGTGGATGGCATGTCTGACCGGCAATCGGAAGATCCCGGGTTCGATTCCCTGGTGGTAACCTCTTTTTTCATTTGTTCGTTCTTCCTCCTCATCTCGTGCGGAACGTTCTTCTACACAAGCATCGCTCTTTACAGTAATTATAATGTGCGTTGTTTGCAGTTAAAATATATATATAGGTACGGCATGCGCGGGTGCCCCCTCAGGGCATTGGTTTCGGCTCGTATGTAGGTGAATTACGACATTTGATTAATCGAGACCGATGGTGGAGTGGATAGCATGTCTGACCGACAATCAGAGGGTCCTTGTTCGATTCCCGTGTGGTAACCTCATTTTTCATTTGTTCGTTCTTCCAACTCATCTTGTGCGGAACGTTCTTATAGACAAGCGTCGTTCTTTACATTAATTATACTGTGTGTTGTTTGTGGTTACAATGTATATATAGGTACGGCATGCGATGGTTCCCTCTCAGTGCATTGATTTCTGCTCGAATGTACGAGAATTACGACATTTGATTAATCGAGGCCCTTGGTGTAGTGGATAGCATATCTGACAGGCAATAGAAAGATCCCGGGTTCGATTCCCGGGTGGTAACCTCATTTTTCATTTTTTCGTTCTTCATCCTCATCTTGCGCGGGACGTTCTTCTACACAAGCATCTTTCTTTACATTAATTATAATGAGTGTTGTTTGCAGTTAAAATGTATATATAGGTACGGCATGCGATGGTTCCCCCTCATGGCATTGGTTTCTGCTCGTATGTAGGAGAAATACTACATTTGATTAATCGAGGCCCTTGGTGTAGTGGATAGCATATCTGACAGGCAATCGAAAGATCCCGGGTTCGATTCCCGGGTGGTAACCTAATTTTTCATTTTTTCGTTCTTCATCCTCATCTTGCGCGGGACGTTCTTCTACACAAGCATCTTTCTTTACATTAATTATAATGAGTGTTGTTTGCAGTTAAAATGTATATATAGGTACGGCATTCGATGGTTCCCCCTCATGGCATTGGTTTCTGCTCGTATGTAGGAGAAATACTACATTTGATTAATCGAGGCCCATGGTGTAGTGGATAGCATATCTGACCGGCCATCGGAAAATCGCGGTTTCGATTCCCGGGTGGTAACCTCATTTTTCATTTGTTCGTTCTTCCTCATCATCTTTTACGGAACGTTCTTCTGCACAAGCGTCGTTCTTTACATTAATTATACTGTGTGTTGTTTGTAGTTAAAATGTATATATAGGTACGGCATGCGAAGGTGCCCCCTCAGGGAATTGTTTTCTGCTCGTATGTAGAAGAATTACGACATTTGATTAATCGAGGCCCATGGAGTATTGGATAGCATATCTGACCGGAAATGGGAAGATACCAGGTTCGATTCCAGGGTGGTAACCTCATTTTTCATTTGTTCGTTCTTCCTTCTCATCTTGTGCGTAACGTTCTTCTACACAAGCGTCGTGCTTTATATTAATTATACAGTGGGTTGTTTCCAGTTAAAATTATATAGGTACGGCATTCGATGGTTCCCCCTCATGGCATTGGTTTCTGCTCGTATGTAGGAGAAATACTACATTTGATTAATCGAGGCCCATGGTGTAGTGGATAGCATATCTGACCGGCCATCGGAAAATCGCGGTTTCGATTCCCGGGTGGTAACCTCATTTTTCATTTGTTCGTTCTTCCTCATCATCTTTTACGGAACGTTCTTCTGCACAAGCGTCGTTCTTTACATTAATTATACTGTGTGTTGTTTGTAGTTAAAATGTATATATAGGTACGGCATGCGAAGGTGCCCCCTCAGGGAATTGTTTTCTGCTCGTATGTAGAAGAATTACGACATTTGATTAATCGAGGCCCATGGAGTAGTGGATAGCATATCTGACCGGAAATGGGAAGATACCAGGTTCGATTCCAGGGTGGTAACCTCATTTTTCATTTGTTCGTTCTTCCTTCTCATCTTGTGCGTAACGTTCTTCTACACAAGCGTCGTGCTTTATATTAATTATACAGTGGGTTGTTTCCAGTTAAAATTATATAGGTACGGCATGCGAAGGCGCCCCCTCAGGGCATTGGTTTCTGTTTGTATGTAGGAGAATTACGACATTTGATTAATCGAGGCCCATGGTGGAGTGGATAGCTTATCTGACCGGCAATCAGAGGATCCTTGTTCGATTCCCGGGTCGTAACCTCATTTTTAATTTGTTCGTTCTTCCTCCTCATCTTGTGCGGAACTTTCTTCTACACAAGCTTCGTTCTTTACATTAATTATACTGTGTGTTGTTTGTAGTTAAAATGTATATATAGGTACGGCATGCGATGGTTCCCCCTCAGTGCATTGATTTTTGCTAGTATGTAGGAGAACTACGAGTTCTGATTAATCGAGGCCCTTGGTGTAGGTCAGGGGTTCCCAAATTGGTGTTCCGCCGAACACTTGTATACAGTGAGAAGTGTTCCGTGGAACACAATTTGGGAACCCCTGGTGTAGTGGATATCATATCTGATCGGCAAACGGAAGATCCAGGGTTCGATTCCCGGGTGATAACCTCATTTTTCATTTGTTTGTTCTTACTCATCATCTTGTGCGTAACGTTCTTCTACACAAGCGTCGTTCTTTACAGTAATTATAATGTGCGTTGTTTGCAGTTAAAATGTATATATAGGTACGGCATGAGAAGGTGCCCCCTGAGGGCATTGGTTTCTACTCGTATATAGGAGAATTACGACATTTGATTAATCGAGGCCCATGGTGGGGTGGATAGCATATCTGACCGGCAATCAGAGGTTCCTTGTTCGATTCTCCGGTGGTAAGCTCATTTTTCATTTGTTCGTTCTTCCTCCTCATCTTGTGCGGAACGTTCTTCTAGACAAGCGTCGTTCTTTACATTAATTATACTGTGTGTTGTTTGTAGTTACAATGTATATATAGGTACGGCATACGATGGTAGCCCCTCTCAGTGCATTGATTTCTGCTCGAATGCAGGAGAATTACGACATTTGATTAATCGAGCCCCTTGGTGTAGTGGACAGCATATCTGACCGGCAATCGGAAAATCTCGGGTTCGATTCCCGGGTGGTAACCTCGTTTTTCATTTGTTCGTTCTTCCTCCTCATCTTGAGCGGAACGTTCTTCTACACAAGCGTCGTTCTTTACATTAATTATAATGTGTGTTGTTTGCAGTTAAAATGTATATATAGGTACGGAATGCGAAGGTGCCCCCTGAGGGTATTGGTGTCTGCTCGTATGTAGGAGAATTACGACATTTGATTAATCGAGGCCGTTCTTCCTCCTCATCTTTTACGGAACGTTCTTCTACACAAGAGTCGTTCTTTACATTAATTATAATGTGTGTTGTTTGCAGTTAAAATGTGTATATATAGGTACGGCATGCGAAGGTGCCCCCTCAGGGCATTGGTTTCTGCTCGAATGTAGGAGAATTACGACATTTGATTAATCGAGCCCCTTGGTGTAGTGGACAGCATATCTGACCGGCAATCGGAAGATCCCGGGTTCGTTTCCCGTGTTGTAACCTCATTTTTCATTTGTTCGTTCTTCCTTCTCATCTTGAGCGGAATGTTCTTCTACACAAGCGTCGTTCTTTACATTAATTATAATGTGTGTTCTTTGCAGTTAAATTGTATATATGGGTACGGCATGAGAAGGTGCCCCCTCAGAGCATTGGTTTCTGTTCATATGTAGGAGAATTACGACATTTGATTAATCGAGGCCCATGGTGTTGTGGATAGCTTATCTGCCGTGCAATCGGAAGATCCCGGGATGAATTCCCGGGTGGTAACCTCATTTTTCATTTGTTCATTCTTCCTTCTCATCTTGTGCGGAACGTTCTTCTTCACAAACGACGTTCTTTACATTAATTATACTGTGTTGTTTGCAGTTAAAATGTATATATAGGTACGGCATGCGATGGTTCCCCCTCAGTGCATTGATTTCTGCTCGTATGTAGGAGAATTACGAGATCTGATTAATCGAGGCCCATGGTGGAGTGGATAGCATAACTGTCCGGCAATCAGAGGGTCGTTGTTCGATTCCCGGGTGGAAACCTCATTTTTCATTTGTTCGTTCTTCCTCCTCATCTTGTACGGAACGTTCTTCTACACAAACTTCGTTCTTTACATTAATTATACTATGTGTTGTTTGTAGTTAAAATGTATATATAGGAACGGCATGCGATGGTTCCCCCTCAGTGACATTGATTTCTGCTCGTATGTAGGAGAATTACGAGATCTGATTAATCGAGGCCCATGGTGGAGTGGATAGCATAACTGACCGGCAATCAGAGGGTCGTTGTTCGATTCCCGGGTGGAAACCTCATTTTTCATTTCTTCGTTCTTCCTCCTCATCTTGTACGGAACGTTCTTCTACACAAACTTCGTTCTTTACATTAATTATACTGTGTGTTGTTTGTAGTTAAAATGTATATATAGGTACGGCATGCGATGGTTCCCCCTCAGTGCATTGATTTCTGCTCGTATGTAGGAGAATTACGAGACCTGATTAATCGATGCCCTTGGTGTAGTGCAGGGGTTCCCAAATTGGTGTTCCGAGGAACACTTGTATACAGTGAGAAGTGTTCCGTGGAACACAATTTGGGAACCCCTGGTGTATTGGATAGCATATCTGACCGGCAAACGGAAGATCCAGGGTTCGATTCCCGGGTGGTAACCTCATGTTTCATTTGTTCGTTCTTCCTCCTCATCTTGTGCGGAACGTCCGTCTAAACAAGCGTCGCAATTTACAGTAATTATAATGTGTGTTGTTTGCAGTTAAAATGTATATATATGTACGGTAGGCGAAGGTGCCCCATCAGGGTATTGGTTTCTGCTCGTATGTAGGAGAATTACGACATTTGATTAATCGAGGCCGATGGTGCAGTGGATAGCATAACTGACCAACAATCGGAAGATCCAGGTTTCGATACCTGGGTGGTAACCTCATTTTTCATTTGTTCGTTCTTCCTCCTCATCTTGTGCGGAACCTTCTTCTACACAAGCGTCGTTCTTTACATTAATTACACTGTGTGCTGTTTGCAGTTAAAATGTATATATAGGAACGGCATGCGAAGCTGCCCCCTCAGGGCATTGGTTTCTGCTCGTATGTAGGAGAATTACGACATTTGATTAATCGAGGCCCATGGTGGAGTGGATAGCATGTCTGACCGACAATCAGAGGGTCCTTTTTCGATTCCCGGGTGGTAACCTCATTTTTCATTTGTTCGTTCTTCCAACACATCTTGTGCGGAACGTTCTTATAGACAAGCGTCGTTCTTTACATTAATTATATTGTGTGCTGTTTGTGGTTGCAATGTATATATAGGTACGGCATGCGATGGTTCCCCTTCAGTGCATTGATTTCTGCTCGAATGTAGGAGAATTACGACATTTGATTAATCGAGGCCCTTGGTGTAGTGGACAGCATATCTGACAGGCAATCGAAAGACCCCGGGTTCGATTCCCGGGTGGTAACCTCATTTTTCATTTTTTCGTTCTTCATCCTCATCTTGCGCGGGACGTTCTTCTACACAAGCATCTTTCTTTACATTAATTATAATGAATGTTGTTTGCAGTTAAAATGTATATATAGGTACGGCATGCGATGGTTCCCCCTCATGGCATTGGTTTCTGCTCGTATGTAGGAGAAATACTACATTTGATTAATCGAGGCCCATGGTGTAGTGGATAGCATATCTGACCGGCCATCGGAAAATCCCGGGTTAGATTCCCGGTGGTAACCTCATTTTTCATTTCTTCGTTCTTCCTCCTCATCTTGAGCGGAACGTTCTTCTACACAAGCGTCGTTCTTTACATTAATTATAATGTGTGTTGTTTGCAGTTAAAATGTATATATAGGTACGGAATGGGAAGGTGCCCCTTGAGGGTGTTGTTGTCTGCTCGTATGTATGAGAATTACGACATTTGATTAATCGAGGCCGATGGTGTAGTGGATAGTATAACTGACCAGCAATCGGAAGATCGAGGGTTCGATTCGTGGGTGGTAACCTCATTTTTCATTTGTTCGTTCTTCCTCCTCATCTTTTACGGAACGTTCTTCTGCACAAGCGTCGTTCTTTACATTAATTACACTGTGTGTTGTTTGTAGTTAAAATGTATATATAGGTACGGCATGCGAAGGTGCCCCCTCAGGGAATTGTTTTCTGGTCGTATGTAGAAGAATTACGACATTTGATTAATCGAGGCCCATGGAGTAGTGGATAGCATATCTGACGGAAATGGGAAGATACCAGGTTCGATTCCAGGGTGGTAACCTCATTTTTCATTTGTTCGTTCTTCCTTCTCATCTTGTGCTGAACGTTCTTCTACACAAGCGTCGTGCTTTATATTAATTATACAGTGGGTTGTTTCCAGTTAAAATTATATAGGTACGGCATGCGAAGGCGCCCCCTCAGGGCATTGGTTTCTGTTCGTATGTAGGAGAATTACGACATTTGATTAATCGAGGCCCATGGTGGAATGGATAGCTTATCTGACCGGTAATCAGAGGATCCTTGTTCGATTCCCGGGAGGTAACCTCATTTTTAATTTGTTCGTTCTTCCTCCTCATCTTGTGCGGAACGTTCTTCTACACAAGCTTCGTTCTTTACATTAATTATACTGTGTGTTGTTTGTAGTTAAAATGTATATATAGGAACGGCATGCGATGGTTCCCCCTCAGTGACATTGTTTTCTGCTCGTATGTAGGAGAATTACGAGATCTGATTAATCGAGGCACATGGTGGAGTGGATAGCATAAGTGACCGGCAATCAGAGGGTCGTTGTTCGATTCCCGGGTGGAAACCTCATTTTTAATTTCTTCGTTCTTTCTCCTCATCTTGTACGGAACGTTCTTCTACACAAACTTCGTTCTTTACATTAATTATACTGTGTGTTGTTTGTAGTTAAAATGTATATATAGGTACGGCATGCGATGGTTCCCCCTCAGTGCATTGATTTCTGCTCGTATGTAGGAGAATTACGAGATCTGATTAATCGATGCCCTTGGTGTAGTGCAGGGGTTCCCAAATTGGTGTTCCGAGGAACACTTGTATACAGTGAGAAGTGTTCCGTGGAACACAATTTGGGAACCCCTGGTGTATTGGATAGCATATCTGACCGGCAAACGGAAGATCCAGGGTTCGATTCCCGGGTGGTAACCTCATGTTTCCTTTGTTCGTTCTTCCTCCTCATCTTGTGCGGAACGTCCGTCTAAACAAGCGTCGCAATTTACAGTAATTATAATGTGTGTTCTTTGCAGTTAAAATGTGTATATATATGTACGGCAGGCGAAGGTGCCCCATCAGGGTATTGGTTTCTGCTCGTATGTAGGAGAATTACGACATTTGATTAATCGAGGCCGATGGTGCAGTGGATAGCATAACTGACCAACAATCGGAAGATCCAGGTTTCGATACCTGGGTGGTAAACTCATTTTTCATTTGTTCGTTCTTCCTCCTCATCTTGTGCGGAACGTTCTTCTACACAAGCGTCGTTCTTTACATTAATTACACTGTGTGCTGTTTGCAGTTAAAATGTATATATAGGAACGGCATGCGAAGCTGCCCCCTCAGGGCATTGGTTTCTGCTCGTATGTAGGAGAATTACGACATTTGATTAATCGAGGCCCATGGTGTAGTGGATAGCATATCTGACCGGAAATCGGTAGATCCCGTGTTCGATTCCAGGGTCGTAACCTCATTTTTCATTTGTTCGTTCTTCCTCTTAATCTTGTGCGGAACGTTCTTCTACACAAGCGACGTTCTTTACATTAATTATACTGTGTTGTTTGCAGTTAAAATATATATATAGGTACGGCATGAGAAGGTGCCCCCTGAGGGCATTGGTTTCTGCTCGTATGTAGGAGAATTACGACTTTGATTAATCGAGGCCAATGGTGTAGTGGATGGCATGTCTGACCGGCAATCGGAAGATCCCGGGTTCGATTCCCTGGTGGTAACCTCTTTTTTCATTTGTTCGTTCTTCCTCCTCATCTCGTGCGGAACGTTCTTCCTCACAAGCATCGTTCTTTACAGTAATTATAATGTGCGTTGTTTGCAGTTAAAATGTATATATAGGTACGGCATGCGCGGGTGCCCCCTCACGGTATTGGTTTCTGCTCGTATGTAGGAGATTTACGACATTTAATTAATCGAGGCTGATGGTGTAGTGAATAGCACAACTGACCAGCAATCGGAAGATCCAGGTTTCGATACCTGGGTGGTAACCTCATTTTCATTTGTTCGTTCTTCCTCCTCATCTTGTGCGGAACTTTCTTCTACACAAGCGTCGTTCTTTACATTAATTATACTGTGTGTTGTTTGTAGTTAAAATGTATATATAGGTACGGCATGCGAAGGTGCCCCCTCAGGGCATTGGTTTCTGCTCGTATGTAGGAGAATTACGACATTTGATTAATCGAGGCCCATGGTTTAGTGGATAGCATATCTGACCGGAAATCGGAAGATCCTGGGTTCGATTCACGGGACGTAACCTCATTTTTCATTTGTTCGTTCTTCCTCCTCATCTTGTGCGGAACGTTCTTCTACACAAGCGTCGTTCTTTACATTAATTATACTGTGTTGTTTGAAGTTAAAATGTATATATAGGTACGGCATGAGAAGGTGCCCCCTCAGGGCAGTGGTTTCGGCTCGTATGTAGGTGAATTACGACATTTGATTAATCGAGGCCGATGGTGGAGTGGATAGCATGTCTGACCGACAATGAGAGGGTCCTTGTTCGATTCCCGGGTGGTAACCTCATTTTTCATTTGTTCGTTCTTCCAACTCATCTTGTGCGGAACGTTCTTATAGACAAGCGTCGTTCTTTACATTAATTATACTGTGTGTTGTTTTAGGTTACAATGTATATATAGGTACGGCATGCGATGGTTCCCCCTCAGTTCATTGATTTCTGCTCGAATGTAGGAGAATTATGACATTTTATTAATCGAGGCCCTTGGTGTAGTGGATAGCATATCTGACAGGCAATCGAAAGATCCCGGGTTCGATTCCCGGGTGGTAACCTCATTTTTCATTTTTTCGTTCTTCATCCTCATCTTGCGCGGGACGTTCTTCTACACAAGCATCTTTCTTTACATTAATTATAATGAGTGTTGTTTGCAGTTAAAATGTATATATAGGTACGGGATGCGATGGTTCCCCCTCATGGCATTGGTTTCTGCTCGTATGTAGGAGAAATTCTACATTTGATTAACGAGGCCCATGGTGTAGTGGATAGCATATCTGACCGGCCATCGGAAAATCGCGGGTTCGATTCCCGGGTGGTAACCTCATTTTTCATTTGTTCGTTCTTCCTCCTCATCTTGAGCGGAACGTTCTTCTACACAAGCGTCGTTCTTTACATTAATTATAATGTGTGTTGTTTGCAGTTAAAATGTATATATAGGTACGGAATGCGTAGGTGCCCCTTGAGAGTGTTGGTGTCTGCTCGTATGTAGGAGAATTACGATATTTGATTAATCGAGGCCGATGGTGTAGTGGATAGTATAACTGACCAGCAATCGGAAGATCGAGGGTTCGATTCGTGGGTGGTAACCTCATTTTTCATTTGTTCGTTCTTCCTCCTCATCTTTTACGGAACGTTCTTCTGCACAAGAGTCGTTCTTTACATTAATTACAATGTGTGTTGTTTGTAGTTAAAATGTATATATAGGTACGGCATGCGAAGGTGCCCCCTCAGGGAATTGTTTTCTGCTCGTATGTAGAAGAATTACGACATTTGATTAATCGAGGCCCATGGAGTAGTGGATAGCATATCTGACCGGAAATGGGAAGATACCAGGTTCGATTTCAGGGTGGTAACGTCATTTTTCATTTGTTCGTTCTTCCTTCTCATCTTGTGCGGAACGTTCTTCTACACAAGCGTCGTGCTTTATATTAATTATACAGTGGGTTGTTTCCAGTTAAAATTATATAGGTACGGCATGCGAAGACGCCCCCTCAGGGCATTGGTTTCTGTTAGTATGTAGGAGAATTACGACATTTGATTAATCGAGGCCCATGGTGGAGTGGATAGCTTATCTGACCGGCAATCAGAGGATCCTTGTTCGATTCCCGGGAGGTAACCTCATTCTAAATTTGTTCGTTCTTCCTCCTCATCTTGTGCGGAACGTTCTTCTACACAAGCTTCGTTCTTTACATTAATTATACTGTGTGTTGTTTGTAGTTAAAATGTATATATAGGTACGGCATGCGATGGTTCCCCCTCAGTGCATTGATTTTTGCTCGTATGTAGGAGAACTACGAGTTCTGATTAATCGAGGCCCTTGGTGTAGGTCAGGGGTTCCCAAATTGGTGTTCCGCGGAACACTTGTATACAGTGAGAAGTGTTCCGTGGAACACAATTTGGGAACCCCTGGTGTAGTGGATATCATATCTGATCGGCAAACGGAAGATCCAGGGTTCGATTCCCGGGTGATAACCTCATTTTTCATTTGTTCGTTCTTCCTCCTCATCTTGTGTGTAACGTTCTTCTACACAAGCGTCGTTCTTTACAGTAATTATAATGTGCGTTGTTTGCAGTTAAAATGTATATATAGGTACGGCATGCGAAGGTGCCCCAGCAGGGTATTGGTTTCTGCTCGTATGTAGGAGAATTACGACATTTGATTAATCGAGGCCGATGGTGTAGTGGATAGCATAACTGACCAGCAATCGGAAGATCGAGGTTTCGATACCTGGGTTTAAACCTCATTTTTCATTTGTTCGTTCTTCCTCCTCATATTGTGCGGAACGTTCTTCTACACAAGCGTCGTTCTTTACATTAATTATACTGTGTGTTATTTGTAGTTAAAATGTATTTATAGGTACGGCATGCGAAGGTGCCCCCTCAGGGCATTGGTTTCTGCTCGTATGTAGAAGAATTACGACATTTGATTAATCGAGGCCCATGGTGTAGTGGATAGCATATCTGACCGGCAATCGGAAGTTCCCGGGTTCGATTCTTGGGTGGTAACCTCATTTTTCATCTGTTCGTTCTTCCTCCTCATCTTGTGCGGAACGTTCTTGTACACAAGCGACGTTCTTTACATTAATTATACTGTGTGTTGTTTGCAGTTAAAATGTATATATAGGTACGGCATGAGAAGGTGCCCCCTGAGGGCATTGGTTTCTGCTCGTATATAGGAGAATTACGACATTTGATTAATCGAGGCCCATGGTGGGGTGGATAGCATATCTGACCGGCAATCAGAGGTTCCTTGTTCGATTCTCCGGTGGTAAGCTCATTTTTCATTTGTTCGTTCTTCCTCCTCATCTTGTGCGGAACGTTCTTCTAGACAAGCGTCGTTCTTTACATTAATTATACTGTGTGTTGTTTGTAGTTACAATGTATATATAGGTACGGCATACGATGGTAGCCCCTCTCAGTGCGTTGATTTCTGCTCGAATGCAGGAGAATTACGACATTTGATTAATCGATCCCCTTGGTGTAGTTGACAGCATATCTGACCGGCAATCGGAAAATCTCGGGTTCGATTCCCGGGTGGTAACCTCGTTTTTCATTTGTTCGTTCTTCCTCCTCATCTTGAGCGGAACGTTCTTCTACAGAAGCGTCGTTCTTTACATTAATTATAATGTGTGTTGTTTGCAGTTAAAATGTATATATAGGTAAGGAATGCGAAGGTGCCCCCTGAGGGTATTGGTGTCTGCTCGTACGTAGGAGAATTACGACATTTGATTAATCGAGGCCGTTCTTCCTCCTCATCTTTTACGGAACGTTCTTCTACACAAGCATCGTTCTTTACATTAATTATACTGTGTGTTGTTTGTAGTTAAAATGTATATATAGGTACGGCATGCGAAGGTGCACCCTCAGGGAATTGGTTTCTGCTCGTATGTAGGAGAATTACGACATTTGATTAATTGAGGCCCATGGCGTAGTGGATAGCATATCTGACCGGAAATCGGAAGATACTGGGTTCGATTCCCGGGTGGTAACCTCATTTTTCATTTGTTCGTTCTTCCTCCTCATCTTGTGCGGAACGATCTTCTACGCAAGCGTCGTTCTTTACATTAATTATACTGTGTGTTGTTTGTAGTTACAATGTATATATAGGTACGGCATACGATGGTTTCCCCTCAGTGCATTGATTTCTGCTCGAATGTAGGAGAATTACGACATTTGATTAATCGAGCCCCTTGGTGTAGTGGACAGCATATCTGACCGGCAATCGGAAGATCCCGGGTTCGTTTCCCGTGTGGTAACCTCATTTTTCATTTGTTCGTTCTTACTTCTCATCTTGAGCGGAATGTTCTACGCAAGCGTCGTTCTTTACATTAATTATAATGTGTGTTCTTTGCAGTTAAAATGTATATATGGGTACGGCATGAGAAGGTGCCCCCTCAGAGCATTGGTTTCTATTCATATGTAGGAGAATTACGACATTTGATTAATCGAGGCCCATGGTGTAGTGGATAGCATATCTGACAGGCAATCGGAAGATCCCGGGTTCAATTCCCGGGTGGTAACCTCATTTTTCATTTGTTCGTTCTTCCTCCTCAGCTTGAGCGGAACGTTCTTCTACACAAGCATCGTTCTTTAAATTAATTATAATGTGTTTTGTTTGCAGTTAAAATGTGTATATATAGGTACGGTATGGAATGGTTCAACCTCATGGCATTGGTTTCTGCTCGTATGTAGGAGAATTACGACATTTGATTAATCGAGGCCCATGGTTTAGTGGATTGCATATCTGACCGGCAATCGGAAAATCCCGGGTTCGATTCCCGTGTGGTAACCTCATTTTTCATTTGTTCGTTCTTCCTCCTCATCTTGAGCGGAACGTTCTTCTACACAAGCGTCGTTCTTTACATTAATTATAATGTGTGTTGTTTGCTGTTAAAATGTATATATAGGTATGGAATGCGAAGGTGCCCCCTCAGGGTATTGGTGTCTGTTCGTATGTAGGAGAATTACGACATTTGATTAATCGAAGCCGATGGTGTAGTGGATAGCATAATTGACCAGCAATCTGAAGATCCAGGGTTCGATTCCTGGTTGGTAACCTCATTTTTCATTTGTTCGTTCTTCCTCCTCATCTTGTGCGCAACGTTCTTCTGCACAAGCGTCGTTGTTTACATTAATTATACTGTGTGCTGTTTGCAGTTAAAATGTATATATAGGTACGGCATGCGAGTTGCGCCCTCAGGGCATTGGTTTCTGCTCGTATGTAGGAGAATTACGACATTTGATTAATCGAGGCCCATGGTGTAGTGGATAGCATATCTGACCGGCAATCGGAAGATCCCGGGTTCGATTCCCGTGTGGTAACCTCATTTTTCTTTTGTTTGTTCTTCCTCCTCATCTTGTGCGGAACGTTCTTCTACACATTCTCGTTCTTTACATTAATTATACGGTGTGTTGTTTGCAGTTAAAATGTATATATTGGTACGGAACGCGAAGTTGCCCCTTAGGGCATTGGTTTCTGCTCGTATGTATGAGAATTACGACATTTGATTAAAGGGGGCCCATGGCGGAGTGGATAGCTTATCTGACCGGCAATCAGAGGGTTCTTGCTCGATTCACAGATTGTAACCTCATTTTTCATTTGTTCGTTCTTCCTCCTCATCTTGTGCGGAACGTTCTCCTACAAAAGCGTCGTTCTTTACATTAATTATACTCTGTGTTGTTTCTAGTTAAAATGTATATAAAGGTACGGCATGATTTGGTTCCCCCTAATGCATTGATTTCTGCTCATTTGTAGGAGAATTACAAGATCTGATTAATCGATGCCCTTAGTGTAGTGTATAGCATATCTATCCGGCAATCGGAAGATCCAGGGTTTAATTCCCGGGTGGTAACCTCATTTTTCATTTGTTCTTTCTTCCTCCTCATCTTGTGCTGAACGTTCTTCTACACAAGCGTCGTTCTTTACATTAATTATAATGAGTGTTGTTTGCAGTTAAAATGTATATATAGGTACGGCATGCGATGGTTCCCACTCATGGCATTGGTTTCTGCTCGTATGTAGGAGAAATACTACATTTGATTAATCGAGGCCCATGGTGTAGTGGATGGTATATCTGACCGGCAATCGTAAAATCCCGGGTTCGATTCCCGGGTGGTAACCTCATTTTTCATTTCTTCGTTCTTCCGCCTCATCTTGAGCGGAACGTTCTTCTACACATGCGTCGTTCTTTACATTAATTATAATGTGTGTTGTTTGCAGTTAAAATGTATATATAGGTACGAATGCGAAGGTGCCCCTTGAGGGTGTTGGAGTCTGCTCGTATGTAGGAGAATTACGACATTTGATTAATCGAGGCCGATGGTGTAGTGGATAGCATAACTGACCAGCAATCGGAAGATCGAGGGTTCGATTCGTGGGTGGTAACCTCATTTTTCATTTGTTCGTTCTTCCTCCTCATCTTTTACGGAACGTTCTTCTACACAAGCGTCGTTCTTTACATTAATTATACTGTGTGTTGTTTGTAGTTAAAATGTATATATAGGTACGGCATGCGATGGTTCCCCCTCAGTGCATTGATTTCTGCTCGTATGTAGGAGAACTACGAGTTCTGATTAATCGAGGCCCTTGGTGTAGTGCAGGGGTTCCCAATTGGTGTTCCGCGGAACACTTGTATACAGTGAGAAGTGTTCCGTGGAACACAATTTGGGAACCCCTGTTGTAGTGGATATCATATCTGATCGGCAAACGGAAGACCCAGGGTTCGATTCCCGGGTGATAACCTCATTTTTCATTTGTTCGTTCTTCCTCCTCATCTTGTGCGTAACGTTCTTCTACACAAGCGTCGTTCTTTACAGTAATTATAATGTGCGTTGTTTGCAGTTAAAATGTATATATAGGTACGGCATGCGAGGGTGCCCCAGCAGGGTATTGTTTTCTGCTCGTATGTAGAAGAATTACGACATTTGATTAATCGAGGCCCATGGTGTAGTGGATAGCATATCTGAACGGCCATCGGAAGTTCCCGGGTTCGATTCCCGGGTGGTAAACTCATTTTTCATCTGTTCGTTCTTCCTCCTCATCTTGTGCGGAACGTTCTTCTACACAAGCGACGTTCTTTACATTAATTATACTGTGTGTTGTTTGTAGTTAAAATGTATATATAGGTACGGCGTGAGAAGGTGCCCCCTGAGGGCATTGGTTTCTGCTCGTATATAGGAGAATTACGACATTTGATTAATCGAGGCCCATGGTGGGGTGGATAGCATATCTGACCGGCAATCAGAGGGTCCTTGTTCGATTCTCAGGTGGTACCTCATTTTTGATTTGTTCGTTCTTCCTCCTCATCTTGTGCGGAACGTTCTTCTAGACAAGCGTCGTTCTTTACATTAATTATACTGTGTGTTGTTTGTAGTTACAATGTATATATAGGTACGGCATACGATGGTTCCCCCTCAGTGCATTGATTTCTGCTCGAATGTAGGAGAATTACGACATTTGATTAATCGAGCCCCTTGGTGTAGTGGACAGCATATCTGACCGGCAATCGGAAAATCCCGGGTTCGATTCCCGAGTGGTAACCTCGTTTTTCATTTGTTCGTTCTTCCTCCTCATTTTGAGCGGAACTTTCTTCTACACAAGCGTCGTTCTTTACATTAATTATAATGTGTGTTGTTTGCAGTTAAAATGTATATATAGGTACGGAATGCGTAGGTGCCCTCTGTGGGTATTGGTGTCTGCTAGTATGTAGGAGAATTACGACATTTGATTAATCGAGGCCGATGGTGCAGTGGATAGCATAACTGACCAGCAATCGGGAGATCGGGGGTTCGATTCGTGGGTGGTAACCTCGTTTTTCATTTGTTCGTTCTTCCTCCTCATCTTTTACGGAACGTTCTTCTACACAAGCGTCGTTCTTTACATTAATTATACTGTGTGTTGTTTGTAGTTAAAATGTATATATAGGTACGGCATGAGAAGGTGCCCCCTGACGGCATTGGTTTCTGCTCGTATGTATGAGAATTACGACATTTGATTAATCGAGGCCCATGGTGTAGTGGTTAGCATATCTGACCGGCAATCAGAGGGTCCTTGTTCGATTCTCGGGTTGTAACGTCGTTTTTCATTTGTTCGTTCTTCCTCCTCATCTTGTGCGGAACGATCTTCTAGACAAGCTTCGTTCTTCACATTAATTACACTGTGTGTTGTTTGTATTTACAATGTATATATAGGTACGGCATGCGATGGTTCCCCCTCAGTGCATTGATTTCTAACGGAATGTAGGAGAATTACGACATTTGATTAATCGAGGCCCTTGGTGTAGTGGATAGCATATCTGACCGGCAATCTGAAGATCCCGGGTTTGATTCCAGGGTGCTAACCTCATTTTTCATTTGTTCGTTCTTCCAACTCATCTTGAGCGGAACGTTCTTCTACACAAGCGTCGTTCTTTACATTAATTATAATGTGTTGTTTGCAGTTAAAATGTGTATATAGGTACGGCATGCGAAGGTACCTCCTCAGCGTATTGGTGTCTGCTAGTATGAAGGAGAATTACGACATTTGATTAAACGAGGCCGATGGTGTAGTGGATAGCATAACTGATCAGGAATCGGAAGATCCAGGGTTCGATTCCTGGGTGGTAACCTCATTTTTCACTTGTTCGTTCTTCCTCCTCATCTTGTGCGGAACGTTGTTCTACACAAGCTTCGTTCTTTATATTAATTATACTCTGTGTTGTTTGTAGTTAAAATGTATATATTGGTACGGCATGCGATGGTTCCCCGTCAGTGCATTGATTTCTGCTCGTATGTAGGAGAATTACGACATTTGATTGATCGAGGCCCTTGGTGTAGTGGATGGCATAACTGATTGGCAATCGGAAAATCCAGGGTTCGATTCCCGGGTGGTAACCTCTTTTTTCATTTGTTCGTTCTTCCTCCTCATCTTGTGCGAAACTTTCTTCTACACAAGCTTCGTGCTTTACATTAATTGTACTGTGTGTTGTTTGCAGTTAAAATGTATATATAGGTACGGCATGCGAAATTGCCCCATCAGGGAATTGGTTTCTGCTCGTATGTAGAAGAATTACGACATTTGATTAATCGAGGCCCATGGTGTAATGGGTAGCATATATGACCGGCAATCGGAAGATCCCGGGTTCGATTCCCTGGTGGTAAATTCATTTTTCATTTGTTCGTTCTTCCTCCTCATCTTGTACGGAACGTTCTTCTACAGAAGCGACGTTCTTTACAATAATTATACTGTGTTTTGTTTGCAGTTAAAATGTGTTATATAGGTACGGCATGAGAAGGTTCCACCTGAGGGCATTGGTTTCTGCTCGTATGTAGGAGAATTTCGACATTTGATTAATCGGGTCCCATGGTGGAATGGATAGCATATCTGTCCGGCAATCAGAGGGTCGTTTTTCGATTTCCGTGTTGATACCTCATTTTTCATTTTATCGTTCTCCCTCCTCATCTTGTGCGGAACGTTCTTCTACACAAGCGTCGTTCTTTACATTAATTATACTGTGTGATGTTTGCAGTTAAAATGTATATATATGTACGGCATGCGAGGGTGCCCCCTCATGGCATTAGTTTCTACTCGTATGCAGGAGAATTACGACATTTGAATAATCAAGGCCCATGGTGAAATGGATAGCATATCTGACCGGAAATAGGAAGATCCCGGGTTCGATTCCCGGGTGGTAACCTCATTTTTCATTTATTCGTTCTTCCTCCTCATCTTTTGCGGAACGTTCTTCTACACAAGCGTCGTTCTTTACATTAATTATACGGTGTGCTGTTTGCAGTTAAAATGTATATATAGGTACGGCATGCGAAGCTGCCCCCTCAGGGCATTGGTTTCTGCTCGTATGTAGGAGAATTAAGGCATTTTATTAATCGAGGCCCATGGTGGAGTGGATAGCATATCTGACCGGCAATCAGAGGGTCCTTGTTTGATTCCCGGGTGGTAACCTCATTTTTCATTTGTTCGTTCTTCCTCCTCATCTTGTGCGGAACGTTCTTCTACACAAGCGTCGTACTTTACATTAATTATACTGTGTGTTGTTTGTAGTTAAAATGTATATATAGGTACGGCATGCGATGGTTCCCCTTCAGTGCATTGATTTCTGCTCGTATGTAGGAGAATTACGAGATTTGATTAATCGAGGCCCTTGGTGTAGTGGATAGGATATCTGACCGACAATCGGAAGTTCTAGGGTTCGATTCCCGTGGTGGTAACCTCATTTTTCATTTGTTCGTTCTTCCTCCTCATCTTGTCCGGAACGTTCTTCTACACAAACGTCGTTCTTTAGATTAATTATAATGTGTGTTGTTTGCATTTAAAATGTGTATATATAGGTAAGGCATGCGAAGGTGCCCCTTCAGGGTATTGGTTTTTGCTCGTATGTAGGAGAATTACGACATTTGATTAATCGAGGCCGATGGTGTAGTCACTGTAGTGGATAGCATAACTGATCAGCAATCGGAAGATCCAGGTTTCGATTCCCGGGAGGTAACCTCATTTTTCATTGGTTCGTTCTTCCTCCTTCTCTTGTGCGGAACGTTCTTCTACAAAACCGTCGTTCTTTAAATTAATTATACTGTGTGTTGTTTAGAGTTAAAATGTATATATAGGTACGGCATGGGAAGGTGACCCCTGAGGGTATTGGTTTCTGCTCATATGTAGGAGAATTACGACATTTGATTAATCGAGGCCCTTGGTGTAGTGGATAGCATATCTGACCGGCAATCGGAAGATCCCGGGTTCGATTCTCGGGTGGTAACCTCATTTTTCATTGGTTCGTTCTACCTCCTCATCTTGTGTGGAATGTTCTTCTACACAAGCGTCGTTCTTTACATTAATTATACAGTGTTGTTTGTAGTTAAAATGTATTTTATAGATACGGGATGCGATGGTTCCCTGTCAGTGCATTGATTTCTGCTCGTATGTAGGAGAATTACGAAATTTGATTAATCGAGGCCCATGGTGTAGTGGATAGTATATCTGACCGGAAATCGGAAGATCCTCTGTTCGATTCCCGGGTGGTAACATCATTTTTCATTTGTTCGTTCTTCCTCCTCATCTTGTGCGGAACGTTCTTCTACACAAGCGTCGTTCTTTACATTAATTATACGCTGTGTTGTTTGCAGTTAAAATGTATATATATGTACGGCATCCGAAGGTGCCCCCTCACGGCATTGGTTTCTGCTCGTATGTAGAAGAATTACGACATTTGATTAATAGAGGCCCATGGTGTAGTGGATAGCATATCTGACCGGCAATCGGAAGATCCCGGGTTGGTTTCCCGGGTGGTAACCTCATTTTTCATTTGTTCGTTCTTCCTCCTCATCTTGTGCGGAGCTTTCTTCTACAAAAGCGTCGTTCTTTACATTAATTATAGTGTGAGTTGTTTGCAGTTAAAATGTATATATAGGTACGGCATTCGAAGGTGTCCCCTCAGAGCATTGGTTTCTGCTCGTATGTAGGAGAATTACGACATTTGATTAATCGAGGCACATGGTGTTCTTGATAGCATATCTGACCGGCAGTCGGAAGAACCCGGGATCGATTCCCGGGTGGTAACCTCATTTTTCATTTGTTCGTTCTTCCTCCTCATCTTCTGTGGAACGTTTTTGTACACAAGCGTCGTTCTTTACATTAATTATACTCTGTGTTGGTTGCAGTTAAAATGTATATATATGTACGGCATGCGAAGGTGCCCCGTCAGGGCATTGGTTTCTGCTCGTATGTAGGAGAATTACGACATTTGATTAATCGAGGCCCATGGTGGAGTGGATAGCATATCTGACCGGCAATCAAAGGGTCCTTGTTAGATTGCCGGGTGGTAACCTCATTTTTCATTTGTTCGTTCTTCCTCCTTATCTTATGCGGAACGTTCTTCTACACAAGCGTTGTTCTTTACATTAATTATAATGTGTGTTGTTTGCAGTTAAAATGTATATATAGGTACGGCATGCGAAGGTGCCCCCTCAGGGTATTGGTTTCTGCTCGTATGTAGGAGAATTACGACATTTGATTAATCGAGGCCGATGGTGTAGTCACTGTAGTGGATATCATAACTAACCAGCAGTCGGAAGATCCAAGGTTCGATTCCCGTGTGGTTCCCTCTTTTTTCATTTGTTCGTTCTTCCTCCTCATCTTGTGCGGAACGTTCTTCTACACAAGCGTCGTTCTTTACATTAATTATACTCTGTGATGTTTGCAGTTAAAATGTATATATATGTACGGCATGCGAAGGTGCTCCCTCATGGCATTGGTTTCTGCTCGTATGTAGGAGAATTACGACATTTGATTAATCGAGGCCCATGATGTAGTGGATAGCATATCTGTCCGGAAATAGGAAGATCCCGGGTTCGATTCCCGGGTGGTAACCGCATTTTTCATTTATTCGTTCTTCCTCCTCATCTTGTGCGGAACGTTCTTCTACACAAGCCTCGTTCTTTACATTAATTATACTGTGTGTTGTTTGCAGTTAAAATGTATATATAGGTACGGCATGCGAAACTGCCTCCTCAGGGCATTGGTTTCTGCTCGTTTGTAAAAGAATTACGACATTTTATTAATCAAGTCCCATAGTGGAGTGGATAGCATATCTGACCGGCAATCACAAGGTCCTTGTTCGATTCCCGGGTGGTAACCTCATTTTTCATTTGTTCGTTCTTCCTCCTCATCTTGTGTGGAACGTTCTTCTACACAAGCGTCGTTCTTTACATTAATTATACTGTGTGTTGTTTGCAGTTAAAATGTATATATAGGTACGGCATGCGAAGGTGCCACCTGGGGGCATTCGTATCTGCTCGTATGTAGGAGAATTACGACATTTGATTAATCGAGGCCCATGGTGTAGTGGATAGCATATCTGACCGGCAATCGGAAGATCCCGGGTTCGATTCCCGAGTTCGATTCCCGGGTGGTAACCTCATTTTTCATTTGTTCGTTCTTCCTCCTCATCTTGTGTGGAACGTTCTACTACACAAGCGTCGGTCTTTACATTAATTATAATATGCGTTGTTTGCAGTTAAAATGTATATATAGGTACGGCATGCGAAGGTGCCCCCTCAGGGTATTGGTTTCTCCTCTTATGTAGGAGAATTACGACACTTGATTCATCGAGGCCCATGGTGTAGTGGATAGCATATCTGACCGGCAATCGGAAGATCCCGGGATCGATTCCCGTGTGGTAACCTCATTTTTCATTTGTTCATTCTTCCTCCTCATCTTCGGCGAAACGTTCTTCTACAGAAGCATCGTTCTTTACATTAACTATACTGTTTTGTTTATAGTTCAAATGTATCTATAGGTACGGCATGCAATGGTTCCTCCTCAGTGCATTGATTTCTGCTCGTATGTAGGAGAATTACGACATTTGGTTAATCGAGGCCCTTGGTGCAAAGCTGGGCACTTGCGGTATTTTTTGCGGTACTGCGGTACTGCGGTACTACCGCACTACCAAACCGGTACCGCATAACGCAGTACCGCAAAGGATTGCTGAAAGTACAGCAGTACCGCTACCGCATTCAAATTTCCCGCGGTACTTTCCGCGGTACCGACAAACACGACTTTTCAAAAAATTAACACTTTTTTTGAATTAAACCTTATTACAGGAGTACAGTAAGACGAATGCTGCGTGTGTTGCATCAGCCTAACTCTAGACACGTTAAGTTTTCGTTCAGAACATGTTACGTTGCCATCCTATCACAACGCCTCAGTGCAGTGCTTGCTTTTGAGCCGGTTGCACGTGTGTTACATTTCTGTGACAAAGATCGATTTTTAGCCATTATGGCAGAAAGTTCAGGTGCGAAATCGCCGATATGCAATTTCTGAAAATATGTGCTATTACTTGTGTTGTTCTTGTGTGCAGTACCGCAGTACCGCAGTACCGCGGAACGCACCAGTGGGAACTGAAAAAGTACCGCAGTACCGCGTAACGCACTGGGCATGCTGAGGTACCGCAGTACCGCGTAACGCACCCCCAAATTTTGGTACCGCGCCCACCACTGCCTTGGTGTAGTGGATAGCATATCTGACGGAAATCGGAAGATACAGGGTTCGATTCCCGGGTGGTAACCTCATTTTCCATTTGTTCGTTCTTCCTCCTCATCTTGTGCGGAACGTTCTTCTACACAAGCGTCGTTCTTTACATTAATTATACTGTGTGTTGTTTGCAGTTAAATTGTATATATAGGTACGGCATGCGAAGGTGCCCCCTGTGGGCATTGGTTACTGCTCGTATATAGGAGAATTATGACATTTGACTAATCGAGGCCCATGGTGTAGTGGATAGCATATCTGACTGGCAATCGGAAGATCCCGGGTTCGATTGCCGGGTCGTAACCTCATTTTTCATTTGTTCGTTCTTCCTCCTCATCATCGACTGAACGTTTTTCTACACAAGTGTCGTTCTTTACATTAATTATACTGTGTGATGTTTGCAGTTTAAATGTATATATATGTACGGCATGCGAAAGTGCTCCCTCATGGCATTGGTTTCTGCTCCTATGTAGGAGAATTACGACATTTGATTAATCGAGGCCCAAGGTGTAGTGGATAGCATATCTGACCGGAAATCAGAAGATCCCGGATTCGATTCCCGGATGGTAACCTCATTTTTCATTTGTTCGTTCTTTCTCCTCATCTTCTGCGGAACGTTTTTCTACACAAGCGTCGTTCTTTACATTAATTATACTCTGTGTTGGTTTCTGCTCGTATGTAGAAGAGTTACGACATGTGATTAATAGAGGCCCATGGTGGAGTGGATAGCATATCTGACCGGCAATCAGAGGGTCCTTGTTCGATTGCCGGGTGGTAACCTCATTTTCCATTTGTTCGTTCTTCCTCCTCATCTTGTGCAGAACGTTCTTCTACACAAGCGTTGTTCTAAACATTAATTATAATGTGTGTTGTTTGCAGTTAAAATGTATATATAGGTACGGCATGCGAAGGTGCCCCCTCATGGTATTGGTTTCTCCTCGTATGTAAGAGAATTACGACATTTGATTAATCGAGGCCGATGGTGTAGTCACTGTAGTGGATATCATAACTGACCAGCAATCGGAAGATCCAAGGTTCGAATCCCGTGTGGTTCCCTCATTTTTCATTTGTTCGTTCTTCCTCCTCATCTTGTGCGGAACGTTCTTCTACACAAGCGTCGTTCTTTACATTAATTATACTGTGTGATGTTTGCAGTTAAAATGTATTTATATGTACGGCATGCGAAGGTGCCCTCTCATGGCATTGGTTTCTGCTCGTATGTAGGAGAATTACGACATTTGATTAATCGAGGCCCATGATGTAGTTGATAGCATATCTGACCGGAAATAGGAAGATCCCGGGTTCGATTCCCGGGTGGTAACCGCATTTTTCATTTATTCGTTCTTCCTCCTCATCTTGTGCGGAACGTTCTTCTACACAAGAGTCGTTCTTTACATTAATTATACTGTGTGTTGTTTGCAGTTAAAATGTGTGTATATATAGGTACGGCCTGCGAAGGTGCCCCCTGAGGGCATTGGTTTCTACTCGTACGTAGGAGAATTACGACATTTGATTAATCGAGGCCCATGGTTTAGTGGATAGCATAACTGACCGGCAATCGGAAATCCCGGGTTCCATTCCCGGGTTCGATTCCCGGGTGGTTACCTCATTTTTCATTTGTTCGTTCTTCTTCCTCATCTTCTCCGGAACGTTCTTCTACACAAGCGTCGTTCTTTACATTAATTATACTCTGTGTTGTTTGCAGTTAAAATGTATATATAGGTACGGCATGCGAAACTGCCCCCTCAGGGCATTGGTTTCTGCTCGTTTGTAAGAGAATTACGACATTTTACTAATCGAGTCCCATAGTGGAGTGGATAGCATATCTGACCGGCAATCACAAGGTCCTTGTTCGATTCCCGGTGGTAACCTCATTTTTAATTTGTTCGTTCTTCCTCCTCATCTTGTGTGGAACGTTCTTCTACTCAAGCGTCGTTTTTTACATTAATTATACTGTTATTTGTTTACAGTTAAAATGTATATATAGGTACGGCATGCGGAGGTGCCCCCTGGGGGCATTGGTATCTGCTCGTATGTAGGAGAATTACGACATTTGTTTAATCGAGGCCCATGGTGTAGTGGATAGCATATCTGACCGGCAATCGGAAGATCCCGGGTTCGATTCCCGAGTTCGATTACCGGGTGGTAACCTCATTTTTCATTTGTTCGTTCTTCCTCCTCATCTTGTGCGAAACGTTCTTCTACACAAGCGTCGGTCTTTACATTAATTATAATATGCGTTGTTTGCAGTTAAAATGTATATATATAGGTACGGCATGCGAAGGTGCCCCCTCAGGGCATTGGTTTCTCCTCTTATGTAGGAGAATTACGACACTTGATTCATCGAGGCCCATGGTGTAGTGGATAGCATATCTGACCGGCAAACGGAAGATCCCGGGATCGATTCCCGTGTGGTAACCTCACTTTTCACTTGTTCGTTCTTACTCCTCATCTTCGGCGAAATGTTCTTCTACAGAAGTGTCGTTCTTTACATTAATTATACAGTTTTGTTTGTAGTTCAAATGTATCTATAGGTACGGCATGCGATGGTTCCTCCTCATTGCATTGATTTCTGCTCGTATGTAGGAGAATTACGACATTTGATTAATCGAGGCCCTTTGTGTAGTGGATAGCATATCTGACCGGCAATCGGAAGATCCGGGGTTCGATTCCCGGGTGGTAACCTCATTTTCAATTTGTTCGTTCTTCCTCCTCATCTTGTGCGAAACGTTCTTCTACACAAGCGGCGTTCTTTACATTAATTATACTGTGTGTTGTTTGCAGTTAAAATGTTTATATAGGTACGGCATGCGAAGGTGCCCCCTCAGGGCCTTGGTTTCTGCTCTTATGTAGGAGAATTACGAAACTTGATTAATGGAGGCCCCTGGTGTACTGGATAGCATATCTGATCGGCAATCGGAAGAACCCGGGTTCGATTCCCGGGTGGTAACCTCATTTTTCATTTGTTCGTTCTTCCTACTCATCTTTTGCCGAACGTTCTACTACACAGGCGTCGTTATTTACATTAATTATAATGTTTGTTGTTTGCAGTTAAAATGTATATATACAGTAGGTACGGCATTCGAAGGTGCCCCCTCAGGGCATTGATTTCTGCTCGTATGTAGGAGAATTACGACATTTGATTAATCGAGGCACATGGTGTTGTGGATAGCATATCTGACCGGCAATCAGAAGATCCCTGGATCGATTCCCGGGTGGTAACCTCATTTTTCATTTGTTCATTCTTCCTCATCATCATCGGCGAAACGTGCTTCTACACAAGCGTCGTTCTTTACATTAATTATACTGTGTTTTGTTTGTAGTTGAAATGTATCTATAGTACGGCATGCGATGGTTCCTCCTCAGTGCATTGATTTCTGCTCGTATGTAGGAGAATTACGACATTTGATTAATCGAGGCCCTTGGTGTAGCGGATAGCATATCTGACCGGCAATCGGAAGATCCAGGGTTCGATTATCGTGGTAACCTCATTTTTCATATGTTCGTTCTTCCTCCTCATCTTCTGCGGAACGTTTTTCTACACAAGCGTCGTTCTTTACATTAATTATACTCTGTGTTGGTTGCAGTTAAAATGTATATATAGTTACGGCATGCGAAGGTGCCACCTCACGGCATTGGTTTCTGCTTGTATGTAGAAGAATTACGACATTTGATTAATAGAGGCCCATGGTGTAGTGGATAGCATATCTGGCCGGCAATCGGAAGATCCCGGTTTCGATTCCTGGGTGGTAAGTTCATTTTTCATTTGTTGGTTCTTCCTCCATCTTGCGTGGAACGTTCTTCTAGACAAGCGTCGTTCTTTACATTAATTATAATGTGTGTTGTTTGCAGTTAAAATGTATATATAGGTACGGCAAGAGTGGGTGCCCCCTCAGGGTACTGGTTTCTACTCGTATGTAGGAGAATTACGACATTTGATTAATCGAGGCCGATGGGGCAGTGGATAGCATAACTCACCAGCAATCGTCAGATCCAGGGTTCGATTCCCGGGTGGTTCCCTCACTTTTCATTTGTTCGTTCTTCCTCCTCATCTTGTTCTGAACGTTCTGCTGCACAAGCTTCGTTCTTTACATTAATTATACTGTGTGGTGTTTGCAGTTAAAATGTATATATATGTACGGCATGCGAATGTGCCCCCTCATGGCATTGGTTTCTGCTCGTATGTAGGAGAATTACGACATTTGATTAATCGAGGCCCATGATGTAGTGGATAGTATATCTGACCGGAAATAGGAAGATCCCGGGTTCGATTCCCGGGTGGTAACCTCATTTTTCATTTATTCGTTTTTCCTCCTCATCTTGTGCGGAACGTTCTTCTACACAAGAGTCGTTCTTTACATTAATTATACTGTGTGTTGTTTGCAGTTAAAATGTATATGTAGGTACAGCATGCGGGGGTGCCCCCTGAGGGCATTGGTTTCTGCTCGGACGTAGTTGAATTACGACATTTGATTAATCGAGGCCCATGGTGTAGTGGATAGCATATCTGACCGGCAATCGGAAGAACCAGGGTTCGATTCCCGGGTGGTAAACTCATTTTTCATTTGTTCATTCTTCCTCCTTATCTTTTGCCGAACGTTCTTCTACACAAGCGTCGTTCTTTACATTAATTATACTGTGTTGTTTGCAGTTAAAATGTATATACAGGTACGGCATGCGAAGCTGCCCCGTCAGGGCATTGGTTTCTGCTCGTATGTAGGAGAATTACGACATTTGATTAATCGAGGCCCATGGTGGAGTGGATAGCATATCTGACCGGCATCGGAAGATCCCGGGTTCGATTCCCGGGTGGTAACCTCATTTTTCATTTGTTGGTTCTTCCTGCATCTTGTGTGGAACGTTCTTCTACACAAGCGTCGTTCTTTACTTTAATTATACTGTGTGTTGTTTGCAGTTAAAATGTTTATATAGGTACGGCATGCGAAAGTGCCCCCTCAGGGCCTTGGTTTCTGCTCTTAAGTAGGAGAATTACGAAACTTGATTAATGGAGGCCCATGGTGTAGTGGATAGCATATCTGACCGGCAATCGGAAGAACCCGGGTTCGATTCCCGGGTGGTAACCTCATTTTTCATTTGTTCGTCCTTCCTACTCATCTTTTGCCGAACGTTCTACTACACAAGCGTCGTTATTTACATTAATTATAATGTTTGTTGTTTGCAGTTAAAATGTATATATAGGTACGGCATTCGAAGGTGCCCCCTCAGGGCATTGATTTCTGCTCGTATGTAGGAGAATTACAACATTTGATTAATCGAGGGACATGGTGTTGTGGATAGCATATCTGACCGGCAATCAGAAGATCCCGGGATCGATTCCCGGGTGGTAACCTCATTTCATTTGTTCATTCTTCTCCTCATCATCGGCGAAACGTTCTTCTACACAAGCGTCCGTTTCTTTACATTAATTATACTGTGTTTTGTTTGTGTTGAAATGTATCTATAGGTACGGCATGCGAGGTTCCTCCTCAGTGCATTGATTTCTGCTCGTATGTAGGAGAATTACGACATTTGATTAATCGAGGCCCTTGGTGTAGCGGATAGCATATCTGACCGGCAATCGGAAGATCCAGGGTTCGATTATCGGGTGGTAACCTCATTTTTCATATGTTCGTTCTTCCTCCTCATCTTGTGTGGAACGTTCTTCTACAAAAGCGTCGTTCTTTACATTAATTATAGTGTGTGTTGTTTGCAGTTAAAATGTATATATAGGTACGGCAAGCGAAGGTGCCCCCTCAGGGCATTGGTTTCTGCTCGTATGTAGGAAAATTACGACATTTGATTAATCGAGGCCCATGGTGGAGTGGATAGCATATCTGACCGGCAATCAGAGGGTCCTTGTTCGATTGCCGGGTGGTAACCTCCTTTTTTATTCGTTCGTTCTTCCTCCTCATCTTGTGCGGAACGTTCTTCTACACCTTCTACACAAGCGTTGTTCTTTACATTAATTATAATGTGTGTTGTTTGCAGTTAAAATGTATATATAGGTACGGCATGCGAATGTGCCCCCTCTGTGTATTAGTTTCTGCTCGTAAGTAGGAGAATTACGACATTTGATTAATCGAGGCCGATGGTGTATTCACTGTAGTGGATAGCATAACTAACCAGCAGTCGGAAGATCCAGGGTTCGATTCCCCTGTGTTAACCTCATTTTTCATTTGTTCGTTCTTCCTCCACATCTTGTGCGGAACGTTCTTCTACACAAGCGTCGTTCTTTACATTAATTATAATGTGTGTTATTTGCAGTTAAAATGTATATATAGGTACTGCATGCGTTGGTGCCCCATCAGGGTATTGGTTTCTACTCATATGTAAGAGAATTTCGACATTTGATTAATCGAGGCCGATGGTGCAGTGGATAGCATAACTGACCAGCAATCCTCAGATCCAGGGTTCGATTCCCGGGTGGTTCCCTCATTTTTCATTTGTTCGTTCTTCCTCCTCATCTTGTTCGGAACGTTCTTCTACACAAGCGTCGTTCTTTACATTAATTATACTGTGTGATGTTTGCAGTTAAAATGTTATATATATATATATGTACGGCATGCGAAGGTGCCCCCTAATGGCATTTGTTTCTGCTCGTATGTAGGAGAATTACGACATTTGATTAATCGAGGCCCATGATGTAGTGGATAGCATATCTGACCGGAAATACGAAGAACCCGGGTTCGATTCCCGGGTGGTAACCTCATTTTTCATTTATTCGTTTTTCCTCCTCATCTTGTGCGGAACGTTCTTCTACACAAGAGTCGTTCTTTACATTAATTATACTGTGTGTTGTTTTCAGTTAAAATGTATATGTAGGTACTGCATGCGAGGGTGCCCCCTGAGGGCATTGGTTTCTGCTCGTACGTAGGAGAATTACGACATTTGATTAATCGAGGCCCATGGTGTAGTGGATAGCATATCTGACCGGCAATCATAAGAACCAGGGTTCGATTCCCGGGTGTTAAGATCATTTTCATTTGTTCGTTCTTCCTCCTCATCTTTTGCGGAACTTTCTTCTACACAATCGTCGTTCTTTACATTAATTATACTGTGTGTTGTTTGCAGTTAAAATGTATATACAGGTACGGTATGCGAAGCTGCCCCCTCAGGGCATGGGTTTCTGCTCGTATGTAAGAGAATTACGACATTTTATTAATCGAGGCCCATGGTGTAGTGGATAGCATATCTGACCGGCAATCAGAGGGTCCTTGTTCGATTCTCGGGTCGTAACCTCATTTTTCATTTGTTCGTTCTTAAACCTCATCTTGTGCGGAACGTTCTTCTACCCAAGCGTCGTTCTTTACATTAATTATAATATGTGTTGTTTGCAGTTAAAATGTATATATAGGTACGGCATTCGTAGGTGCACCCTCAGGCTATTGGTTTCTGCTCGTATGTAGGAGAATTACGACATTTTATTAATCGAGGCCCATGGTGCAATGGATAGCATATCTGACCGGCAATCGGAAGATCCCGGGTTCGATTCACGAGTGGTAACCTCTTTTTTAATTTGTTCGTTCTTCCTTCTCATCTTGTGCGGATCGTTCTACTACACAAGCTTCGTTCTTTACATTTATTATAATGTGTGTTGTTTGCAGTCAAAATGTATATATAGGTACAGCATGCGATGGTGCCCCCTCAGGGAATTGGTTTCTGCTCGTATGTAGGAGAAATACTAAATTTGATTAATCGAGGCCCATGGTGGAGTGGATAGCATATCTGACCGGCAATCAGAGGGTCCTTGTTCGATTCCCGGGTGGTAACCTCATTTTTCATTTGTTCGTTCTTCCTCCTCATCTTGTGCGGAACGTTCTTCTGCACAATCTTCGTTCTTTACATTAATTATAGTGTGTGTTATTTGCAGTTAAAATGTATATATAGGTACGGCATGCGAAGTTGCCCACTCAGGGCATTGGTTTCTGCTCGTATGTAGGAGAATTACGACATTTGATTAATCGAGGCCCATGGCGTTGTGGATAGCATAACTGACCAGCAATCGGAAGATCCAGTGTTCGATTCCCGGGTGGTAACATCATTTTTCATTTGTTCGTTCTTCCTACTCATCCTCGGCTGAACATTTTTCTACACAAGCGTCGTTCTTTACATTCATTATACTGTGTGATGTTTGCAGTTAAAATGTATATATATTTACGGCATGCGAAAGTGCCCCCTCATGGTATTGGTTTCTGCTCGTATGTAGGAGAATTACGACATTTGAGTAATCGAGGCCCAAGGTGTAGTGGATAGCATATCTGACCGGAAATCGGAAGTTCCCGGGTTCGATTCCGGGGTGGTAACCTCATTTCATTTGTTCGTTCTTTCTCCTCATCTTCTGCGGAACGTTTTTTTACACAAGCGTCGTTCTTTACATTAATTATACTCTGTGTTGGTTGCAGTTAAAATGTATATATAGTTACGGCATGCGAAGGTGCCCCCTCACGGCATTGGTTTCTGCTTGTATGTAGAAGAATTACGACATTTGATTAATAGTGGCCCATGGTGTAGTGGATAGCATATCTGGCCGGCAATCGGAAGATCCCGGTTTCGATTCCTGGGTGGTAACTTCATTTTTCATTTGTTGGTTCTTCCTCCATTTTGCGTGGAACGTTCTTCTAGACAAGCGTCGTTCTTTACATTAATTATAATGTGTGTTGTTAGCTGTTAAAATGTATATATAGGTACGGCAAGCGTGGGTGCCCCCTCAGGGTACTGGTTTCTACTCGTATGTAGGAGAATTACGACATTTGATTAATCGAGGCCGATGGTGCAGTGGATTGCATAACAGACCAGCAATCGTCAGATCCAGGGTTCGATTTCCGGGTGGTTCCCTAATTTTTCATTTGTTCGTTCTTCCTCCTCATCTTGTTCAGAACGTTCTTCTACACAAGCTTCGTTCTTTACATTAATTATACTGTGTGGTGTTTGCAGTTAAAATGTATATATATGTACGGCATGCGAAGGTGCCCCCTCATGGCATTGGTTTCTGCTCGTATGTAGGAGAATTACGACATTTGATTAATCGAGGCCCATGATGTAGTGGATAGCATATCTGACCGGAAATAGGAAGATCCCGGGTTCGATTCCCGGGTGGTAACCTCATTTTTCATTTATTCGTTTTTCCTCCTCATCTTGTGCGGAACGTTCTTCTACACAAGAGTCGTTCTTTACATTAATTATACTGTGTGTTGTTTGCAGTTAAAATGTATATGTAGGTACAGCATGCGAAGGTGCCCCCTGAGGGCATTGGTTTCTGCTCGTACGTAGTTGAATTACGACATTTGATTAATCGAGGCCCATGGTGTAGTGGATAGCATATCTGACCGGGAATCGGAAGAACCCGGGTTCGATTCCCGGGTGGTAACCTCATTTTTCATTTGTTCTTTCTTCCGCCTCATCTTCGGCTGAACGTTTTTCTACACAAGTGTCGTTCTTTACATTAATTATACTGTGTTATGTTTGCAATTAAAATGTATATATATGTACGGCATGCGAAAGTGCCCCCATGGCATTGGTTTCTGCTCGTATGTAGGAGAATTACGACATTTTATTAATCGAGGTCCAAGGTGTAGTTGATAGCATATCTTACCGGAAATCGGAAGATCCCGGTTTCGATTCCTGGGCGGTAACTTCATTTTTCATTTGTTGGTTCTTCCTCCATCTTGCGTGGAACGTTCTTCTACACAAGCGTCGTACTTTACTTTATTTATACTGTGTGTTGTTTGCAGTTAAAATGTATATATAGGAACGGCATACGAAGGTGCCCCCTCACGGCATTGGTTTCTGCTCGTATGTAGGAGAATTACGACATTTGATTAATCGAGGCCCATGGTGGAGTGGATAGCATATCTGACCGGCAATCAGAGGGTCCTTGTTCGACTGCCGGGTGGTAACCTCATTTTTCATTCGTTCGTTCTTCCTCCTCATCTTGTGCGGAACGTTCTTCTACACAAGCGTTGTTCTTTACATTAATTATAATGTGTGTTGTTTGCAGTTAAAATGTATATATGGGTAGGGCCTGCGAATGTGCCCCCTCAGGGTATTAGTTTCTGCTCGTAAGTATGAGAATTACGACAATTGATTAATCGAGGCCGATGGTGTAGTCACTGTAGTGGATAGCATAACTGACCAGCAGTCGGAAGATCCAGGGTTCGATTCCCGTGAGGTAACCTCATTTTTCATTTGTTCGTTCTTCCTCCTCATCTTGTGCGGAACGTTCTTCTACACAAGCGTCGTTCTTTACATTAATTATAATGTGTGTTGTTTGCAGGTAAAATGTATATATAGGTACGGCATGCGAAGGTGCCCCCTTGGGGGCATTGGTTTCTGCTCGTATGTAGGAGAATTACGAAATTTGATTAATCGAGGCCCATGGTGTAGTAGATAGTATATCTGACCGGCAAACGGAAGATCCCGGGTTCGTTTCCCGAGTTCGATTCCCGGGTGGTAACCTCATTTTTCATTGGTTCGTTCTTCCTCCTCATCTTGTGCTGAACGTTCTTCTACACAAGCATCGTTCTTTACATTAATTATACTGTGTGTTGTTTGTAGTTAAAATGTATGTATAGGTACGGGATGCGATGGTTCCCAGTCAGTGCATTGATTTCTGCTCGTATGTAGGAGAATTACGACATTTGATTAATCGAGGCCCATGGTGTAGTGGATAGTATATCTGACAGGAAATCGGAAGATCCTGGGTTCGATTCACGGGTGGTAACCTCATTTTTCATTTGTTCGTTCTTCCTCCTCATCTTGTGCGGAACGTTCTTCTACACAAGCGTCGTTCTTTACATTAATTATACGCTATGTTGTTTGCAGTTAAAATGTATATATAGGTACGGCATGGGTGGGTGCCCCCTCAGGGCATTGGTTTCTGCTCGTATGTAGGAGAATTACGACATTTGTTTAATCGAGGCCCATGGTCGGGTGGATAGCATATCTGACCGGCAATCGGAAGATCCCGGGTTGGTTTCCCGGGTGGTAACCTCATTTTTCATTTGTTCGTTCTTCCTCCTCATCTTGTGCGGAACGTTCTTCTACACAAGCGTCGTTCTTTACATTAATTATACGCTGTGTTGTTTGCAGTTAAAAACTATATATAGGTACGGCATTCGAAGGTGCCCCCTCAGGGCATTGGTTTCTGCTCGTATGTAGGAGAATTACGACATTTGATTAATCGAGGCACATGGTGTTCTGGATAGCATATCTGACGGGCAATTAGAAGATCCCGGGATCGATTCCCGGGTGGTAACCTCATTTTTCATTTCTTCATTCTTCCTCCTCATCTTCGGTGGAACGTTCTTCTACACAAGCTTCGTTCTTTACATTAATTATAGTGTGTTTTAGTTGTAATTCAAATGTATCTATAGGTACGGCATGCGATGGTTTCCCCTCAGTGCATTGATTTCTGCTTGTATGTAGGAGAAATACGACATTTGATTAATCGAGGCAAATGGTGTAGTGGATAGCATATCTGACCTGAAATCGGAAGATCCCGGGTTCGATTCCCGGGTGGTAACCTCATTTTTCATTTGTTCGTTCTTCCTCCTCATCTTCAGCGGAACGTTCTTCTACAGAAGCGTCGTTCTTTACATTAATTATACTCTTTGTTGGTTGTAGTTAAAATGTATATATAGGTACGGCATGCGGAGGTGCCCCATCACGGCATTGGTTTCTGCTCGTATATAGAAGAATTACGACAGTTGATTAATAGAGGCCCATGGTGTAGTGGATAGCATATCTGGCCGGCAATCGGAAGATCTCGGGTTCGAATCCCGGGTGGCAACCTCTTTTTAAATTTGTTCGTTCTTCCTCCTCATCTTGTGCGGAACGTTCTTCTACACAAGCGTCGTTCTTTACGTTAATTATAATGTGTGTTGTTTGCAGTTAAAATGTATATATAGGTACGGCATGCGAAGGTGCCCCCTCAGGGCATTGGTTTCTGCTCGTATGTAGGAGAATTACGACATTTGATTAATCGAGCCCATGGTCGAGTGGATAGCATATCTGACCCGCAATCGGAAGATCCCGGTTTCGATTCCTGGGTGGTAACTTCATTTTTCATTGGTTGGTTCTTCCTCCATCATGTGTGGAACGTTCTTCTACACAAGCGTCGTTCTTTACATTAATTATACTGTGTGTTGTTTGCAGTTAAAATGTATATATAGGTACGGCATACGAAGGTGCCCCCTCAAGGCATTGGTTTCTGCTCGTATGTAGGAGAATTACATTTGTTTAATCGAGGCTCATGGTGTGGTGGATAGCATATCTGACCGGCAATCGGAAGATCTCGGGTTCGATTCCCGGGTGGTAACCTCATTTTTCATTTGTTCGTTCTTCCTCCTCATCTTGTGCGGAACATTCTTATACACAAGCGTCGTTGTTTACATTAATTATAGTGTGTTTTGTTTGCAGTTAAAATGTATATATAGGTACGGCATGAGAAGGTGCCCCCTGAGGGCATTGGTTCCTGCGCGTATGTAGGAGAATTACGACATTTGATTAATCGAGGCCCATGGTGGAGTGGATAGCATATCTGACCAGCAATCAGAGGGTCCTTGTTCGATTGCCGGGTGGTAACCTCTTTTTTCATTTGTTCGTTCTTCCTCCTCATCTTGTGCGGAACGTTCTTCTACACAAGCGTCGTTCTTTACATTAATTATAATGTGTTTTGTTTGCAGTTAAAATGTATATATAGGTACGGCATGCGAAGGTGCCCCATGAGGGCATTGGTTCCTGCTCGTATGTAGGAGAATTACGACATTTGATTAATCGAGGCCCATGGTGGAGTGGATAGCATATCTGACCAGCAATCAGAGGGTCCTTGTTCGATTGCCGGGTTGTAACCTCATTTTTCATTTGTTCATTCTTCCTCCTCATCTTGTGCGAAACGTTCTTCTGCACCAGCGTTGTTCTTTACATTAATTATAATGTGTGTTGTTTGCAGTTAAAATGTATATATATGTACGGCATGCGAAGGTTCCCCCTCAGGGTATTGGTTTCTGCTCGTATGTAGGAGAATTACGACATTTGATTAATCGAGGCCGATGGTGTAGTCACTGTAGTGGATAGCATAACTGACCAGCAGTCGGAAGATCCAGGGTTCGATTCCAGTGAGGTAACCTCATTTTTCATTTGTTCTTTCTTCCTCCTCATCTTCTGCGGAACGTTCTTCTACACAAGCGTCTTTCTTTACATTAATTATACTGTGTTGCAGTTAAAATGTATATATATGTACGGCATGGGAAGGTTCCCCCTCCTGTCATTGGTTTCTACTCGTATGTAGGAGAATTACGACATGTGATTAATCGAGGCCCATCTTGTAGTGGATAGCATATCTGACCGAAAATAGGAAGATCCCGGGTTCGATTCCCCGGTCGTAACCTCATTTTTCATTTATTCGTTCTTCCTCCTTATCTTGTGCGGAACGTTTTTCTAGACAAGAGTCGTTCTTTACATTAATTATACTGTGTGTTGTTTGCAGTTAAAATGTATATATAGGTACGGCATTCGAAGGTGCCCCCTAAGGGCATTGGTTTCTGCTCGTACGTAGGAGAATTACGACATTTGATTAGTTGAGGCCCATGGTGTAGTCGGTAGCATATCTGACCGGCAATCGGAAAATCCCGGGTTCGATTCCAGGGTTCGATTCCCCGGTGGTAACCTCATTTTCCATTTGTTCGTTCTTCCTCCTCATCTAATGCAGAACGTTCTTCTACAGAAGCGGCGTTCTGTACATTAATTATATTGTGTGTTGTTTGCGGTTAAAATGTTTATATAAGTACGGCATGCGAAGTTGCCCCCTTAGGGCATTGGTTTCTGCTCTTATGTAGTAGAATTACGGTACCTGATTAATCGAGGCCCATGGTGTAGTGGATAGCATATCTCACCGGCAATCGGAAGAACACGGGTTCGACTCCCGGGTGGTAACCTAATTTTTCATTTGTTCGTTCGTCCTCCTTATCTTCTGCGGAACGTTCTTCTACACAAGCGGCGTTCTGTACATTAATTATACTGTGTGTTGTTTGCGGTTAAAATGTATATATAGGTAAGGCATGCGAACCTGCCCCCTCAGGGAATTTGTTTCTGCTCGTATGTAGGAGAATTACGACATTTTATTAATCGAGGCCCATGGTGGAGTGGATAGCATATCTGACCGGCAATCGGAAGTTCCAGGGTTCGATTCCCGTGGTGGTAACCTCATTTTTCATTTGTTCGTTCTTCCTCCTCATCTTGTACGTAAGTTCTTCTACACAAGCGTCGTTCTTTACATTAATTATACTGTGTGTTGTTTGTAGTTAAAATGTATATATATAGGTACGACATGCGATGGTTCCCCTTCAGTGCATTGATTTCTGCTCGTATGTAGGAGAATTACGAGATTTGATTAATCGAGGCCCTTGGTGTAGTGGATAGGATATCTGACCGGCAATCGGAAGTTCCAGGGTTCGATTCCCGGGGTGGTAACCTCATTTTTCATTTGTTCGTTCTTCCTCCTCATCTTGTCCGTAAGTTCTTCTACACAAGCGTCGTTCTTTAGATTAATTATAATTTGTGTTGTTTGCAGTTAAAATGTATATATAGGTACGGCATGCGAAGGTGCCCCCTCAGGGTATTGGTTTTTGCTCGTATGTAGGAGAATTACGACATTTGATTAATTGAGGCCCATGATCGAGTGGATAGCATATCTGACCGGCAATCGTATGATCCCGGGTTGGTTTCCCGGGTGGTAACCTCATTTTTCATTTGTTCGTTCTTCCTCCTCATCTTGTGCGGAGCGTTTTTCTACACAAGCGTCGTTCTTTACATTAATTATAGTGTGTGTTGTTTGCAGTTAAAATGTATATATAGGTACGGCAAGCGAAGGTGCCCCCTAAGGGCATTTGTTTCTGCTCGTATGTAGGAGAATTACGACATTTGATTAATCCAGGCACATGGTGTTGTGGACAGCATATCTGAGCGGCAATCGGAAGATCCCGAGTTCGATTCCCGTGTGGTAACCTCATTTTTCATTTGTTCTTTCTTCCTCCTCATGTTGTACGAAACGTTCTACTACAAAAGCTTCGTTCTTTACATTAATTATAATGGGTGTTGTTTGCAGTTAAAAAGTATATATATGTACGGCATTCGAAGGTGCCTCCTCTGGGCATTGGTTTCTGCTCGTATGTAGGAGAATTACGACATTTGATTAATCGAGGCGCATGGTGTTCTGGATAGCATATCTGACGGGCAATCGGAAGATCCTGGGATCGATTCCCTGGTGGTAACCTCATCTTTCATTTGTTCATTCTTCCTCCTCATCTTCGGTGGAACGTTCTTCTACACAAGCTTCGTTCTTTACATTAATTATAATATGTTTCATTTGTAGTTCAAATGTATCTATAGGTTCGGCATGCGATGGTTCCCCCACAGTGCATTGATTTCTGCTCGTATGTAGGAGAATTACGACATTTGATTAATGGAGGCCCATGGTGTAGTGGATAGCGTATCTGACCGGAAATCGGAAGATCCCGGGTTCGATTCCCTGGTGGCAACCTCATTTTAAATTTGTTCGCTCTTCCTTCGCATCTTGTGCTGAACGTTCTTCTACACAAGCGTCGTTCTTACCGTTAATTATAATGTGTGTTGCTTGCAGTTAAAATGTATATATAGGTACGGCATGCGTAGGTGCCCCCTCAGGGCATTGGTTTCTGCTCGTATGTATGAGAATTACGACATTTGATTAATCGAGGCCCATGGTGGAGTGGATAGCATATCTGACAGGCATCGGAAGAACCCGGGCTCGATTCCCGGGTAGTAACCTCATTTTTCATGTGTTGGTTGTTCCTCCATCTTGTGTGGAACGTTCTTCTACACAAGCGTCGTTCTTTACTTTAATTATACTGTGTGTTGTTTGCAGTTAAAATGTATATATAGGTACGGCATCCGAAGGTGCCCCCTCAGGGCATTAGTTTCTGCTCGTCTGTAGGAGAATTACGACACTTGATTAATCGATGCCCATGGTGTAGTGGATAGCATATCTGACCGGCAATCAGAAGAACCCGGGTTCGATTCCGGGGTGGTAACCTCATTTTTCATTTGTTCGTTCTTTCTACTCATCTTTTGCGGAACGTTCTACTACACAAGCGTCGTTCTTTACATTAATTATAATGTGTGTTGTTTGCAGTTAAAATGTATATATAGGTACGGCATTCGAAAGTGCCCCCTCAGGGCATTGGTTTCTGCTCGTATGTAGGAGAATTACGACATTTGATTAATCGAGGCACATGGTGTTGTGGATAGCATATCTGACAGGCAATCGGAAGATGCCGAGATCGATTCCCGGGTGGTAACCTCATTTTTCATTTGTTCATTGTTCCTCCTCATCTTCGGCAAACGTTCTTCTACACAAGCGTCGTTCTTTACATTAATTATACTGTTTTGTTTCTAGTTCAAATGTATCTATACTGTAGGTACGGCAAGCGATGGTTCCCCCTCAGTGCATTGATTTCTGCTCGTATGTAGGAGAATTACGACATTTGATTAATCGAGGCCCTTGGTGTAGTGGATAGCATATCTGACCGGCAATCGGAAGATCCAGGGTTCGATTCCTCGGTGGTACCCTCATTTTCCATTTGCTCTTTCTTCCTCCTCATCTTGCGCGGAACGTTCTTCTACACAAGCGTCGTTCTTTACATTAATTATACTGTGTGTTGTTTGCAGTTAAAATGTATATATAGGTACGGCATGCAAAGGTGCCCCCTGGAGGGCATTGGTTTCTGCTCGTATGTAGGAGAATTACGACATTTTATTAATCGAGGCCCATGGTGGAGTGGATAGCATATCTGACCGGCAATCGGAAGTTCCAGGGTTCGATTCCCGGGGTGGTAACCTCATTTTTCATTTGTTCGTTCTTCCTCCTCATCTTGTCCGTAAGTTCTTCTACACAAGCGTCGTTCTTTACATTAATTATAATGTGTGTTGTTTGCAGTTAAAATGTATATATAGGTACGGCTTTCGAAGGTGCCCCCTCAGGGCATTGGTTTCTGCTCGTATGTAGGAGAATTACGAAATTTGATTAATCGAGGCACATGGTGTTGTGGATAGCATATCTGACAGGCAATCGGAAGATGCCGGGATCGATTCCCGGGTGGTAACCTCATTTTTCATTTGTTCATTCTTCCTCCTCATCTTCGGCAAACGTTCTTCTACACAAGCGTCGTTCTTTTCATTAATTATACTGTTTTGTTTCTAGTTCAAATGTATCTATAGGTACGGCATGCGATGGTTCCCCCTCAGTGCATTGATTTCTGCTCGTATGTAGGAGAATTTCGACATTTGATTAATCGAGGCCCTTGGTGTAGTGGATAGCATATCTGACCGGCAATCGGAAGATCCAGGGTTCGATTCCAGGGTGGTAACCTCATTTTCCATTTGCTCATTCTTCCTCCTCATCTTGTGCGGAACGTTCTTCTACACAAGCGTCGTTCTTTACATTAATTATACTGTGTGTTGTTTGCAGTTAAAATGTATATATAGGTACGGCATGCAAAGGTGCCCCCTGGTGTAGTGGATAGCATATCTGACCGGCAATCGGAAGATCCCGGGTTCGATTCCCGAGTTCGATTCACGGGTGGTAACCTCATTTTTCATTTGTTCGTTCTTCCTCCTCATCTTGTGCGGAACGTTCTTCTACACAAGCGTCGTTCTTTACATTAATAATACGCTGTGTTGTTTGCAGTTAAAATGTATATATAGGTACGGCATGCGTAATTGCCCCTTCAGGGCATTGGTTTCTGCTCGTATGTAGGAGTATTACGACGTTTGATTAATCGAGGCCCATTGTCGAGTGGATAGCATATCTGACCGGCAATCGGAAGATCCCGGGTAGGTTTCCCGGGTGGTAACCTCATTTTTCATTTGTTCGTTCTTCCTCCTCATCTTGTGCGGAGCTTTCTTCTACAAAAGCGTCGTTCTTTACTTTAATTATAGTGTGTGTTGTTTGCAGTTAAAATGTATATATAGATATGGCATGAGAAGGTGCCCCCTCACGACATTGGTTTCTGCTCGTATATAGAAGAATTACGACATTTGATTAATAGAAGCCCATGGTGTAGTGCATAGCATATCTGGCCGGCAATCGGAAGATCTTGGGTTCGATTCCCGGGTGGCAACCTCATTTTAAATTTATTCGCTCTTCCTCCTCATCTTGTGCGGAACGTTCTTCTACACAAGCGTCGTTCTTTACATTAATTATAATGTGTTTTGTTTGCAGTTAAAATGTATATATAGGTACGGCATGAGAAGGTGCCCCCTGAGGGCATTGGTTCCTGCTCGTATGTAGGAGAATTACGACATTTGATTAATCGAGGCCCATGGTGGAGTGGATAGCATATCTGACCAGCAATCAGAGGGTCCTTGTTCGATTGCCGGGTGGTAACCACTTTTTTCATTTGTTCGTTCTTCCTCCTCATCTTGTGCGGAACGTTCTTCTACACAAGCGTCGTTCTTTACATTATTTATAATGTGTTTTGTTTGCAGTTAAAATGTATATATAGGTACGGCATGCGAAGGTGCCCCATGAGGGCATTGGTTCCTGCTCGTATGTAGGAGAATTACGACATTTGATTAATCGAGGCCCATGGTGGAGTGGATAGCATATCTGACCAGCAATCAGAGGGTCCTTGTTCGATTGCCGGGTGGTAACCTCATTTTTCATTTGTTCGTTCTTCCTCCTCATCTTGTGCGAAACGTTCTTCTGCACAAGCGTTGTTCTTTACATTAATTATAATGTGTGTTGTTTGCAGTTAAAATGTATATATATGTACAGCATGCGAAGGTGCCCCCTCAGGTATTGGTTTCTGCTCGTATGTAGGAGAATTACGACATTTGATTAATCGAGGCCGATGGTGTAGTCACTGTAGTGGATAGCATAACTGAACAGCAGTCGGAAGATCCAGGGTTCGATTCCAGTGAGGTAACCTCATTTTTCATTTGTTCGTTCTTCCTCCTCATCTTGTGCGGAACGTTTTTCTACACAAGAGTCGTTCTTTACATTAATTATACTGTGTGTTGTTTGCAGTTTAAATGTATATATAGGTACGGCATGCGAAGGTGCCCCCTAAGGGCATTGGTTTCTGCTCGTACGTAGGAGAATTACGACATTTGATTAGTTGAGGCCCATGGTGTAGTCGTAGCATATCTGACCTACAATCGGAAAATCCCGGGTTCGATTCCAGGGTTCGATTCCCCGATGGGAACCTCATTTTTCATTTGTTCGTTCTTCCTCCTCATCTACTGCAGAACGTTCTTCTACAGAAGCGGCGTTCTGTACATTAATTATATTGTGTGTTGTTTGCAGTTAAAATGTATATATAGGTACGGCATGCGAAGGTGCCCCCTCGGGGCATCGGTTTCTGCTCGTATGTAGGAGAATTACGACATTTGATTAATCGAGGCCCATGGTGGAGTGGATAGCATATCTGACCGGCATCGGAAGATCCCGGGTTCGATTCCCTGGTGGTAACCTCATTTTTCATATGTTGGTTCTTCCTCCATCTTGTGTGGAACGTTCTTCTACACAAGCGTCGTTCTTTACATTAATTATACTGTGTTGTTTGCATTTAAAATGTATATATATAGGTACGGCATACGAAGGTGCCCCCTCACGGCATTGGTTTCTGCTCGTATGTAGGGAGAATACATTTGTTTAATCGAGGCTCATGGTGTAGTGGATAACATATCTGACCGGCAATCGGAAGATCTCGCGTTCGATTGCCGGGTGGTAACCTCATTTTTCATTTGTTCGTTCTTCCTCCTCATCTTGTGCGGAACGTTCTTCTACACAAGCGTCGTTCTTTACATTAATTATAATGTGTTTTGTTTGCAGTTAAAATGTATACATAGGTACGGCATGCGAAGGTGCCCCCTGAGGGCATTGGTTCCTGCTCGTATGTGTAAGAAGTGAACAATGAACAATTCCTACACCATCATTATATGGATTTATTGTCTTCATGCAGTACTTATTTTCATATAATTTTATGTTGAATGTTCATTTTTACAAAAGAAACCAAAATCGCCTAAGCGAGTTTTTGGATAGAATTTCGATTTATACTTCTTTATTCATTACTGTATTTCTCTAATTCATCTTTTCTAATAATGACTTATACACTATGACGTCATAAAATAACTTTATTCTCTTTACGTTTCCCATACTTTGTACACTGAATCACGTTCTTAGTATTTGGACATCTTCCGTATTCAATGTATGGTAAATTCTTTAGTAATAACGTTGTGGTGTTATGTAGTATAAATATAACTATTATTCGACCATATACCCCGCCCCCATACGTCCATATCTTATCTTGATCATTATTCTATATAAATTTTATTAAATATTCATTTTTACTCGTGTCAATCTATGAAACGCAAAACTTTTGCGTTCGTTCGAGAACGCGAAAATACGTTGCCGTATTATTTTTTTCATTTTTATTTTTAATTATATGACCTCCCGAGATGAACTAAAAAAAAATGCTTAGTAAGATCGAATTCCGCTCACTACAACAGATTCGAGCGCCTCAAAGATAAAATATCTCCGTTCGCTCTGATTTCAAATTCATAACATATTATAGCATATTATTTCGTAAATAAATTATCTCGTAAGTGCCAGTTACGTTGTATTATATTTCTAAACATCTTAATTGTCTATTAATATGAAACACTGTAAAAACAAAACAAAGTTATAGTAACTGTTTAATTGTAATTAACTGTAATACTTTAATTTAATATAACGTAATGTACTTTAATGAAACTGTAATTAATAATAACTTGTAATGTACTTCAATGAAACTGTAATTAAATGTAATGATTTAATTTATAATGTAAGAATGTACTTTAATAGAACTGTAATGAACAATCATAAGCGAATGTGAAGTAATCCATAATTGTAATCGTAATTGTAATGAACCAAAATTAATACGTACTCAGTCGTGTACTTAATTTGTACTTATGTGTACTATTACGAAATGATATCGCCTTCAGAAATGAAGATTCGGCAAAAATGTACGATTAGTTTTTATTTTTATTTTTTTAATTATTTTTAGTTGAAATCTTTCAAAACATCTGATCATGTGTTTAAAAAGGGGGGAACTTAACCTTCGACTGTCTTCCCCAAAACATTTAAGAGTATATTATACATGTACTTGTAAAATTAGTCACTTCTTAATTAGACTTCTTCATTAGACTTCTTCATCAGGTCACTTCATTATAGCACTTCATTAGGACTCCTTTGTTAGCAGCCTTGCTGCGGGGAGGGGGCAGAGGCCCCTTGCCTCCTTAACTATTTTTAGATTCCGGCCTGAGCCATGGTCGAAAGAGGTCGAACCTCTACCCCTGTAAATTCAGAGCAGTACCTGTATATTTTTAAGAAGTAATTACCGTAAGAGAAACTTTTTATTTATCCCTTCGAGCCGTGCTCTCATCAGAACTTAGTCAGAAAAGTCGATAATTTAAGTATCAGAGAAAGTATCAGAGTATTATAAAACGAGAAGAATTAAAAATTGGCGACCCTTTGCCCAAATTAAGAGACAACCCAAGCACCATAGAAGATATTGGCATAACAGTCTGGCGAGTCTGTAGCCAAGAGTTTAACAGAGTGGCGACCCACCATTTAAGGCGACCGAAAAGAATTAGAATGTTATAGAAGAAATATCCGTTGCAGCCTCCTAACCAGAACACCCGTCGATTCCGAACCGACTCAGGGCCATAAAAGGGGGGGTTAACATATGTAGGAGAATTACGACATTTGATTAATCGAGGCCCATGGTGGAGTGGATAGCATATCTGACCAGCAATCAGAGGGTCCTTGTTCGATTGCCGGGTGGTAACCTCATTTTTCATTTGTTCGTTCTCCCTCCTCATCTTGTGCGAAACGTTCTTCTACACAAGCGTTGTTCTTTGCATTAATTATAATGTGTGTTGTTTGCAGTTAAAATGTATATATAAGTACGGCATCCGAGGGTGCCCCCTCAGGGTATTGGTTTCTGCTCGTATGTAGGAGAATTACGACATTTGATTAATCGAGGCCGATGGTGTAGTCACTATAGTGGATAGCATAACTGACCAGGAGTCGGAAGATCCAGGGTTCGATTCCAGTGTGGTAATCTCATTTTTCATTTGTTCGTTCTTCCTCTTCATCTTGTGCGGAACGTTCTTCTACACAAGCGTCGTTCTTTACATTAATTATACTGTGTGATGTTTGCAGTTAAAATGTATATATATGTACGGCATGGGAAGGTGCCCCCTCATGGCATTGGTTTCTACTCGTATGTAGGAGAATTACGACATTTTATTAATCGAGGCCAATGGTGTAGTGGATAGCATATCTGAACGGAAATAGGAAGATCCCGGGTTCGATTCCCGGGTGGTAACCTCATTTTTCATTTATTCGTTCTTCCTCCTCATCTTGTGCGGAACGTTTTTCTACACAAGAGTCGTTCTTTACATTAATTATACAGTGTGTTGTTTGCAGTTAAAATGTATATATAGGTAAGGCATGCGAAGGTGCCCCCTAAGGGCATTGGTTTCTGCTCGTACGTAGGAGAATTACGACATTTGATTAATCGAGGCCCATGGTGTAGTGGGTAGCATATCTGACCGGCAATCGGAAGATCCCGGGTTCGATTCCCGGGTTCGATTCCCGGGTGGTAACCTCATTTTTCATTTGTTCGTTCTTCCTCCTCATCTTTTGTGGAACGTTCTTCTACACAAGCTCCGTTCTGTACATTAATTATATTGTGTGTTGTTTGCGGTTAAAATGTTTATATAGGTACGGCATGCGAAGGTGCCACCTTAGGGCATTGGATTCTGCTCTTATGTAGGAGAATTACGGCACTTGATTAATCGAGGCCCATGGTGTAGTGGATAGCATATCTCACCGGCAATTGGAAGAACCCGGGTTCGATTCCAGGGTGGTAACCTCATTTTACATTTGTTCGATCTTCCTCCTCATCTTCTGCGGAACGTTCTTCTACACAAGCGGCGTTCTGTACATTAATTATACTGTGTGTTGTTTGCGGTTAAAATGTATATATAAGTACGGCATGCGAAGCTGCCCCCTCAGGGCATTGGTTTCTGGTCGTATGTACGAGAATTACGACATTTTATTAATCGAGGCCCATGGTGGAGTGGATAGCATATCTGACCGGCAATCAGAGGGTCCTTGTTCGATTCCCGGGTGGTAACCTCAATTTTCATTTGTTCGTTCTTCCTCCTCATCTTGTGCGGAACGTTCTTCTACACAAGCGTCGTTCTTTACATTAACTATACTGTTTGTTGTTTGTAGTTAAAATGTATATATAGGTACGAGATGCGATGGTTCCCCTTCAGTGCATTGATTTCTGCTCGTATATAGGAGAAATACGATATTTGATTAATCGAGGCCCTTGGTGTAGTGGATAGGATATCTGACCGTCAATCTGAAGTTCCAGGGTTCGATTCCCGGGTTGGTAACCTCATTTTTCATTTGTTCGTTCTTCCTCCTCATCTTGTCGGGAAGTTCTTCTACACAAGCGTCGTTCTTTAGATTAATTATAATGTGTGTTGTTTGCAGTTAAAATGTATATATAGGTACGGCATGCGATGGTGCCCCCTCAGGGTATTGGTTTTTGCTCGTATGTAGGAGAATTACGACATTTGATTAATCGAGGCCGATGGTGTAGTCACTGTAGTGGATAGCATAACTGACCAGCAATCGGAAGATCCAGGTTTCGATTCCCGGGTAGTAACCTCATTTTTCATTTGTTCGTTCTTCCTCCTCATCTTGTGCGGAACGTTCTTCTACAAAACCGTCGTTCTTTGCATTAATTATACTGTGTGTTGTTTGCAGTTAAAAGTATATATAGGTACGGCATTGGAAGGTGACCCCTGAGGGTATTGGTTTCTGCTCGTATGTAGGAGAATTACGACATTTAATTAATCGAGGCCCTTGGTGTTGTGGATAGCATATCTGACCGGCAATCGGAAGATCCCAGGTTCGATTCTCGGGTTGTAACCTCATTTTTCATTGGTTCGTTCTTCCTCTTCATCTTGTGCGGAACGTTCTTCTACACAAGCGTCGTTCTTTACATTAATTATACTGTGTGTTGTTTGTAGTTAAAATGTATGTATAGGTATGGGATGCGATGGTTCCCTGTCAGTGCATTGATTTCTGCTCGTATGTAGGAGAATTACGACATTTGATTAATCGAAGCCCATGGTGTAGTGGATAGTATATCTGACCGGAAATCGGAAGAACCTGGGTTCGATTCCCGGGTGGTAACCTCATTTTTCATTTGTTCGTTCTTCCTCCTCATCTTGTGCGGAACGTTCTTCTACACAAGCGCCGTTCTTTACATTAATTATACGCTGTGTTGTTTGCAGTTAAAATGTATATATAGGTAAGGCATGCGAAGGTGCCCCCTCAGGGCATTGGTTTCTGCTCGTATGTAGGAGAATTACGACATTTGATTAATCGAGGCCCATGATCGAGTGGATAGCATATCTGACCGGCAATCGGAAGATCCCGGGTTGGTTTCCCTGGTGGTAACCTCATTTTTCATATGTTCGTTCTTCCTCCTCATCTTGTGCGGAGCGTTCTTCTACAAAAGCGTCGTTCTTTACATTAATTATAGTGTGTGTTGTTTGCAGTTAAAATGTATATATAGGTACGGCAAGCGAAGGTGCCCCCTCAGGGCATTGGTTTCTGCTAGTATGTAGGAGAATTACGACATTTGATTAATCCAAGCACATGGTATTGTGGATAGCATATCTGACCGGCAATCGGAAGATCCCGAGTTCGATTCCCGGGTGGTAACCTCATTTTTTCATTTGTTCGTTCTTCCTCCTCATCTTGTACGAAACGTTCTACTACACAAGCTTCGTTCTTTACATTAATTATAATGTGTGTTGTTTGCAGTTAAAAAGTATATATAGGTACGGCATTCGAAGGTGCCCCCTCAGGGCATTGGTTTCTGCTCGTATGTAGGAGAATTACGACATTTGATTAATCGAGGCACATGGTGTTCTGGATAGCATATCTGACGGGCAATCGGAAGATCCCGGGATCGATTCCCGGGTGGTAACCTCATTTTTCATTTGTTCATTCTTCCTCCTCATCTTCGGTGGAACGTTCTTCTACACAAGCGTCGTTCTTTACATTAATTATACTGTGTTTTGTTTGTAGTTCAAATGTATCTATAGGTACGGCATGCGATGGTTCCCCCTCAGTGCATTGATTTCTGCTCGTATGTAGGAGAATTACGTCATTTGATTAATCGAGGCCCATGGTGTAGTGGATAGCATATCTGACCGGAAATCGGAAAATCCCGGGTTCGATTCCCGGGTGGTAACCTCATTTTTCATTTGTTCGTTCTTCCTCCTCATCTTCTGCGGAACGTTTTTCTACACAAGCGTCGTTCTTTACGTTAATTATACCCTGTGTTCGTTGCAGTTAAAATGTATATATAGGTACGGCATACGAAGGTGCCCCCTCACGGCATTGGTTTCTGCTCATATGTAGAAGAATTACGACATTTGATTAATCAAGGCCCATGGTGTAGTGGATAGCATATCTGGCCGACAATCGGAAGATCTCGGGTTCGATTCCCGGGTGGTAACCTCATTTTTCGTTTGTTCGCTCTTCCTCCTCATCTTTTGCGGAACGTTCTTCTACACCAGCGTCGTTCTTTACATTAATTATAATGTGTGTTGTTTGCAGTTAAAATGTATATATAGGTACGGCAAGCGAAAGTGCCCCCTCAGGACATTGGTTTCTGCTGGTATGTAGGAGAACTACGACATTTGATTAATCGAGGCCCAAGGTGTAGTGGATAGCATATCTCACCGGAAATCGGAAGATCCCGGGTTCGATTCCCGGGTGGTAACCTCATTTTTCATTTGTTCGTTCTTTCTCCTCATCTTCTGCGGAACGTTTTTCTACACAAGCGTCGTTCTTTAAATTAATTATACTCTGTGTTGGTTGCAGTTAAAATGTATATATAGTTACGGCATGCGAAGGTGCCCCCTCACGGCATTGGTTTCTGCTCGTATGTAGAAGAATTACGACATTTGATTAATAGAGGCCCTTGGAGTAGTGGATAGCATATCTGGCCGGCAATCGGAAGATCCCGGTTTCGATTCCTGGGTGGTAACTTCATTTTTCATTTGTTGGTTCTTCCTCCATCTTGTGTGGAACGTTCTTCTACACAAGCGTCGTTCTTTACATTAATTATACTGCGTGTTGTTTGCAGTTAAAATGTATATATAGGTACGGCATACGAAGGTGCCTCCTTACGGCATTGGTTTCTGCTCGTATGTAGGAGAATTACGACATTTGATTAATCGAGGCCCATGGTGGAGTGGATAGCATATCTGATCGGCAATCAGAGGGTCCTTGTTCGATTGCCGGGTGGTAACCTCATTTTTCATTCGTTCGTTCTTCCTCCTCATCTTGTGCGGAACGTTCTTCTACACAAGCGTTGTTCTTTGCATTAATTATAATGTGTGTTGTTTGCAGTTAAAATGTATATATAGGTACGGCATGCGAATGTGCCACCTCAGGGTATTGGTTTCTGCTCGTAAGTAGGAGAATTACGACATTTGATTAATCGAGGCCGATGGTGTAGTCACTCTAGTGGATAGCATAACTGACCAGCAGTCGGAAGATCCAGGGTTCGATTCCCGTGTGGTAACCTCATTTTTCATTTGTTCGTTCTTCCTCCTCATCTTGTGCGGAACGTACTTCTACACAAGCGTCGTTCTTTACATTAATTATAATGTGTGTTGTTTGCAGTTAAAATGTGTATATATAGTTACGGCATGGGTAGGTGCCCCCTCAGGTTATTGGTTTCTACTCGTATGTAAGAGAATTACGACATTTGATTAATCGAGGCCCATGGTGGAGTGGATAGCATATCTGACCGGCCAATCGGAAGATCCCGGGTTCGATTGCCGGGTGGTAACCTCATTTTTCATTTTTGTTCTTCCTCCTCTTCTTGTGCGGAACGTTCTTCTACACAAGCGGCATTCTTTACATTATTTATAATTTGTGTTTTTGCAGTTAAAATGTATATATAGGTACGGCATTCGAAGGTGCCCCCTCAGGGCATTCATTGGTTTCTGCTCGTATGTAGGAGAATTACGACATTTGATTAATCGAGGCACATGGTGTTGTGGATAGCATATCTGACAGGCAATCGGAAGATCCCGGGATCGATTCCCGGGTGGTAACCTCATTTTTCATTTGTTCATTCTTCCTCCTCATCTTCGGCAAACGTTCTTCTACACAAGCGTCGTTCTTTACATTAATTATACTGTTTGTTTGTAGTTCAAATCTATCTATAGGTACGGCATGCGATGGTTCCCCCTCAGTGCATTGATTTCTGCTCGTATGTAGGAGAATTACGACATTTGATTAATCGAGGCCCTTGGTGTAGTGCATAGCATATCTGACCGGCAATCGGAAGATCCAGGGTTCGATTCCCGGGTGGTAACCTCATTTTCCATTTGCTCGTTCTTGCTGCTCATCTTGTGCGGAACGTTCTTCTACACAAGCGTCGTTCTTTACATTAATTATACTGTGTGTTGTTTGCAGTTAAAATGTATATATAGGTACGGCATGCGAAGGTGCCCCCTGGGGGGCATTGGTTTCTGCACGTATGTAGGAGAATTACGAAATTTGATTAATCGAGGCCCATGGTGTAGTGGATAGTATATCTGACCGGCAATCGGAAGATCCCGGGTACGATTCCCGAGTTCTATTCCCGGGTGGTAACCTCATTTTTCATTTGTTCGTTCTTCCTCCTCATCTTGTGCGGAACGTTCTTCTACACAAGGGTCGTTCTTTACATTAATTATTGTGTGTTGTTTGCATTTAAAATGTATATATAGGTACGGCATGCGAAGGTGCCCCCTCAGGGTATTGGTTTCTGCTCGTATGTAGGAGAATTACGACATTTGATTAATCGAGGCCCTTGGTGGAGTGGATAGCATATCTGACGGCAATCGGAAGATCCCTGGTTCGATTGCCGGGTGGTAACCTCATTTTTCATTTGTTCGTTCTTCCTCCTCATCTTGTGCGGAACGTTCTTCTACACAAGCGGCGTTCTTTACATTAATTATACTGTGTGTTGTTTGCAGTTAAAATGTTTATATAGGTACGGCATGCGAAGGTGCACCCTCAGGGCATTGGTTTCTGCTCGTATGTAGGACAATTACGACATTTGATTAATCGAGGCACATGGTGTTGTGGATAGCATATCTGACCGGCAATCGGAAGATCCCTGGTTCGATTAACGGGTGGTAACCTCATTTTTCATTTGTTCGTTCTTCCTCCTCATTTTCGGCGAAACGTTCTTCTACACAAGCTTCGTTCTTTACATTAATTATACTGTGTTTTGTTAGTAGTTCAAATGTATCTATAGGTACGGCATGCGATGGTTCCCCCTCAGTGCATTGATTTCTGCTCGTATGTAGGAGAATTACGACATTTGATTAATCGAGGCCCATGGTGTAGTGGATGGAATATCTGACCGGCAATCGGAAGATCTCGGGTTCGATTCTCGGGTGGTAACCTCATTTTTCATTTTTTCGTTCTTCCTCCTCATCTTGTGCGGAACATTATTCTACACAAACGTCGTTATTTACATTAATTATACTGCGTGTTGTTTGCAGTTAAAAGGTATATTTAGGTACGGCATGCGAAGGTGCCCCCTCAGGGAATTGGTTTCTGCTCGTATGTAGGAGAATTACGACATTTGATTAATCGAGACCCATGGTGGAGTGGATAGCATATCTGACCTTCAATCAGAGGGTCCTTGTTCGATTCCCTGGTGGTAACCTCATTTTTCATTTGTTCGTTCTTCCTCCTCATTTGTGCGGAACGTTCTTCTACACAAGCGTCGTTCTTTACATTAATTATGATGTGTGTTGTTTGCAGTTAAAATGTATATATAGGTACGGCATTCGAAGGTGCCCCCTCAGGGCATTGGTTTCTGCTCGTATGTAGGAGAATTACGACATTTGATTAATCCAGGCACATGGTTTTGTGGAGAGCATATCTGACCGGCAATCGGAAGATCCCGGGATCGATTCCCGGGTGGTAACCTCATTTTTCATTTGTTCATTCTTCCTCCTCATCTTCGGTGGAACGTTCTTCTACACAAGTGTCGTTCTTTACATTAATTATACTGTGTTTTGGTTTTAGTTCAAATGTATCTATAGGTACGGCATGCGATGGTTCCCCCTCAGTGCATTGATTTCTGCTCGTATGTAGGAGAATTACGACATTTGATTAATCGAGGCCTTTGGTGTAGTGGATAGCATATCTGACCGGCAATCGGAAGATCCCGGGTTCGATTCTCCGGTGGTAACCTCATTTTTCATTTGTTCGTTCTTCCTCCTCATCTTGTGCGGAACGTTCTTCTACACAAACGTCGTTATTTACATTAATTATACTGTGTTGTTTGCAGTTAAAATGTATATGTAGGTACGGCATGCGAAGGTGCCCTTTCAGGGAATTGGTTTCTGCTCGTATGTAGGAGAATTACTACATTTGATTAATCGAGGCCCATGGTGGAGTGGATAGCATATCTGACCGGCAATCAGAGGGTCCTTGTTCGATTCCTGGGTGGTAACTTCATTTTTCATTTGTTCGTTCTTCCTCCTCATCTTGTGAGGAACGTTCTTCAACACAAGCATCGTTATTTACATTAATTATACTGTGTTGTTTGCAGTTAAAATGTATATATAGGTACGGCATGCGAAGGTGCCCCCTCAGTGCATTGATTTCTGCTCGTATGTAGGAGAATTACGAGATTTGATTAATCGAGGCCCTTGGTGAGGAGGATAGGCTAACTGACCGGCAATCGGAAGTTACACAGTTCGAATCCCGGGTGTTAACCTCGTTTTTCATTTGTTCGTTCTTCCTCCTCATTTTTTGCGGAACGTTCTTCTACACAAGCGTCGTTCTTTACATTAATTTTAATGTGTTTTGTTTGTAGTTCAAATGTATCTATAGGTACGGCATGCGATGGTTCCCCCTCAGTGCATTGATTTCTGCTCGTATGTAGGAGAATTACGACATTTGATTAATCGAGGCCCTTGGTGTAGTGCAGTGGTTCCCAAACTTTTTTTGCCGCGGAACCCTTTGACATTATTTAAAAAAGCGTGGAAACCCTACCTATATTCAAGAATATTAAAAACCACAAATTTTGGGATAAAAAGAGAACTTATTTATTTTAAAAAATAAATAAAAAAATTCGAATA